>VDFB02023705.1:0-241880 GCA_007258455.2 Sequoia sempervirens | reverse complement strand
TCTAGGATGGACTCAGGTACTAAAATCAACTTTCCCTCATCATCTAAGGGAGGTAGAACTGCAGACGGTACCACACGATGTCCCAACGCCTTCTTGAGGCGTGATACATGAAAAACATTGTGTACCCTGCTCTCTGCCGGAAGCTCAAGCTCATAAGCCACCTCGCCAACTCGCCTCAGGATCCTGAAAGGACCGTAATACCGTGGCTTAAGCTTCTCTGACCCACTCTTCTTGAGAGTGGACTGACGGTAGGGCTGCAGCATGAGGTAAACTATGTCACCCACCTCAAAATGCCTCTCTGTTCTCTTCTGATCCGCATACTGCTTTTGCTGATTTTGTGCCTTGGCGATATTTTCCTTGAGAGCCCTCATAGTGTCCTGACTCTCCTGCAACCAATCTCCAGCACTCGGCACTCTACTGTCGCTCAGTAGCAAATCCAGAAAACTCGGCGCCTCATAACCGTACAACGCCATGAACGGTGACATCTGAATGGTCATATGGAATGTCGAGTTATAACAATACTCACACAAATGAATCCAATTGACCCACGCCTTCTGCTGCCCTGCAATATAATTTCTGAGGTACCCTTCCACCGACTTATTCACTATCTCCGTCTGCCCATTTGTCTGAGGGTGGTAACTGGTGCTCGGTGTAAGCTCGGTCCCACAGAGTCTGAATACCTCCTGCCAGAAGTGACTCAAGAACCGACTATCTCTGTCGCTCACAATGCTCCAAGGCAATCCGTGTAATCTGAATACCTCACGAAAAAAGACCTCTGCTACCTGTGTAGCTGTGTAGGTAGTGGTAATCGGAAAGAAGTGGGCATACTTTGTTAGCCGATCCACAACTACATATATGCAATCTCGCCCTTGGGCTTTAGGCAAGCCCGTAATGAAGTCCATCGACAGGCATTCCCACTTCCTGTCAGGAATCGGAAGTGGCTGCAATAAACCTGCCGGGTACGTGTTCTCCTGCTTGTTCTACTGACAAACAGGGCACTCACGCACGTACTGAAGAACATCTGCCTTAAGTCCTTTCCATGTGAATCTCTCCCGTATCTGCCTGTAGGTTTTGAAGTACCCGGGATGTCCTGCTGTAGGCACGTCATGAAAGGCTTGCAAGATTATGTTCTTCACCTCTGACCCTGGGATCAAATATATCATGTTCTTGTAAATGATCAAGTCATTCACAAGCGTATACCTGGTATCAATCGTTGATCCCTCAACAATGCTGGAAGCCCAAGTATCCTTGGCATACTCTGCCACAATCATATGCCTCCAATCCTCTGTAATATGAACCATAGAGCTCAAATGTGGCCTGTGTGAAAGAGCATCAGCTACTATGTTCTGTGTACCTTTGATATACGAGATATCAAAGTCATATGCCTGCAATTTACTGACCCACTTCTGTTGACGATCATTGAGATCTCGCTGCCCCAAGAAGTGTCTCAAACTGTTATGGTCAATTTTTATGCAAAATTTGCTGCCAACAAGATACTGCCTAAATTTTGCTAAGGCATGCATGATAGCAAGCATCTCCTTATCATATATGCTATAAAGTCTCTCTGGCCCTCTGAGTTTACGGCTCTCATACACAATCGGGTGCTTGTCCTGCATAAGCATCGCACCAATGCCCTCACCTGATGCATCGCACTGAAGCTCAAAAGGCTTCGTAAAGTCTGGTAGTGCTAAAACAGGGCATGTAGTCATCAACTCCTTAAATCTCATAAAACATTTCTGTGCCTCAGGAGTCCAAATAAATGCACCCTTCTTCAGTAAATCTGTCATAGGGGCTGCATGTCGTGAATAACCATTCACGAATCTACGGTAGAATCCACACAAACCTAGAAACCCTCTCAACTGTGTTAGGTTTGCCGGTGTAGGCCAGTCAATAATAGCGCGGATCTTTTTAGGATCCATCCGCACTCCTCCTGCATTGATGATATGACCTAAATATAACAATTCGGTCATTCCCAAGTCACATTTGGATTCGTTGGTGTACAAGGACTCCCTCTCTAGAATACTCAACATGGTCTCCAAGTGAGCCAGATGCTCCTGCCAAGTCCTGCTGTATATAAGGATATCATCGAAGAAGAACAATACGAATCTCCTCAGCTGTGAATGAAAAACCCTGTACATCGTGGACTGAAATGTAGCTGGTGCATTAGTGAGCCCAAATGGCATCACTATAAACTCGAAGTGCCCACAATGACATCGGAAGGCAGTCTTCTCAATGTCCTGCTCACGAACCCTGATCTGATGATACCTCGACCGTAAGTCTATTTTAGTGAAGTAACATGCGCCATGGAGCTCATCAATAAGCTCGTCTATACGAGGTATCGGATACCTGTTTTTGATCGTCCTCTTATTCAGGACTCTATAGTCAATACACGTGTAATGTGCCATCCTTCTTCTTTACCAATACAACTGAAGAAGCGAATGGTGACTTGCTAGGCCGAATGTGACCCATAGCAAGTAACTCCTTGATCGTTTTCTCGATCTCATCCTTCAGCCGTTTAGGATGTCTATAGGGTGTAATCATAACGAGCTTAGCGCCCTCCTCAAGCTCAGTGATATGCTCAATGCCCCTGTCTGGAGGTCTCCCTGGTGGAATATCACTGAATACCTTATCATACTTGACTCTCAACTGCTGAATGTCTGGATGATACTTAGTCTTCTGCTGTCCCTCTTGTATAGGTGCTAAAGTGCACTCGGCAGCCCACTCTACCATGTCGTGACGCATGAGCCTCTCCATCCGACGAAAAGAAATTGTTTTGATGTTGCTGTCCCGAATTGCTTTTAGTATGTGTGTCTTCCCGTCAACATCAAAACGGATCTCCATGTCCTTGAGACGAAGAGTGACTTCCTCCAATGAATGAAGCCACTTCATTCCCAAGACCAAATCAATATCTCCCATATTAACTACATAGTAATCAGCCTTGAACTCATAATTGTTCAAGCGTAAAGGGAGATCCTTTATCATGCGTTCACACCTCAAAGTATATCCGTCGGTCACCTTGACTCTAATGCCCTCAAACTCCTCAGTGATGAGTCCGCGTTTCTCAACGAATCTAGCATCTATAAAATTGTGTGTAGCTCCTGTATCAAGTAGGGTAATGACCCTCTGTCCTGCCAACACACCGCGAATCCTGAATGAGCCCTCCTGCTGAATGAGAGATAAATGTGCCTCCTGTATCTGAAGTTCTGACTCTATCTCAGCATTAGGCTCTGAAGCCTCTGATTCTGAATCCTCAGAACTATCCTGCTGTCCGGAATTCTCTGACTCTGAATCCTCGTAATACGCCCACATCACTCGATTTGCCTTGCCCTTAGGTCTTAGAGGACAATCGTGATTGGCGTCATAGGGACCTTTGCAGTAGAAGCAAAGCTTCTTCCTACGTAGATCGTTAAGGGCCTCTCGATCCAAAGGTGGTGCTGCTGATTTACCCTTTGAATCGTTCTTAAAATCTGATTTTTCTTTGTTAAAATCAGACTTCTCTCTGTTTCTGTTAAAACCCTTATTGTCCCTGAAAGAAGAACCTCTGGAGTTAAATCTACTGGACGGTGCTGCTAACTCCATACTACGGGCCTTCTTCATCGCTTCCTGTAATGAAGGAGGATCAAAAGCTTTGATCCAACCTCTCAGTGGCTCTGTCAAACCCTCCATGAAGAGTACTACCAATCGCCTCTTTGAAATGTTCGGAACCATGACCGATAACTTCTTAAAGTCACCAATATAGGACTCCAAACTGCCACTCTGTCTCAATTGAGCCAAGTCTCTGAAGTAGGATTCTAGATCCTTCCTGTCAAACCGCTCAACCAATCTGTCCACAAACTCCTGGTATGACGTGATCCTG
The DNA here is from genome assembly GCA_007258455.2 of Sequoia sempervirens. Taxonomy (NCBI): domain Eukaryota; kingdom Viridiplantae; phylum Streptophyta; class Pinopsida; order Cupressales; family Cupressaceae; genus Sequoia; species Sequoia sempervirens. The sequence goes on along the minus strand of VDFB02023705.1, from coordinate 238,024 downwards.
TCATGCTGTAAGGTCACCATACCGTGGTGCCACCAATCGTAAGCTACTCCCTCCAAATGTAATGTCGCATATCTGATTGCATCTCTCTCCGCCATCGAACGCAATGTAAGAAATGTGTCTAGCTTGCTAATCCATGCCTGGGCTGTCACCTTACCACTACCATCGAACATCGCTAGATTAAGCCTGTTGGTTGCATGTTTTAGGTCATTGTTCTGGTATCTAGGTCTCCAATCCTGTCGACCTCTGTGGTGCTCTCGCCTCTGAGTGACAAAACGGTCAAAAGAAATCCTCTCTCTGACCTCTGGTGGTACTAACTCCCACTCCTCGTTCGCTGCCATAAGTGTGTCTGCGAACAGCTCCTCATGCTCCTCCTCTACAATAGCCTCCTCGGCCTCCTGTCTCACAAAAGTAGGCCTAGTGGGCCTATCTGCTGTCCGTGAGGCTGTCCTCGGTGCTCTGCGAGATCCTGCTTCACTCCTCTCATCGTCACGATGTGGTGACGGTCTCCTTGGAGTACCCAATCTCTGAAGTGCCACTGTCAACTGCTGCAATACATCACTCGACTGCCGTTGACCTGCACGTAAATCTCTGAGTGCATGCAAAACCTCTGCATCATCCTGATCTCTAGGGTTTTGAGGAATCTCTGTTCTAGGAACATCTGTTCTATCAGCCATGTTTTCCGGCTGCCTGCTCAAACTCTGTTGTCTATCAATCAGAGCACGTCTGCGTGTGTAATACCTGTGAGACCCAAACTGTTCTGGCTGCATAAGACTGCTAAACCCTTAGGATGGCAGGATTTAGCTCTGATACCACTGTAGAAACCCTAGTTTCCCTATTTCCTGATTCTGACCGTTTTTCTGAGTGTTTGTGTATTTTTTTGGTTTTTTGATGTTTTGGGGTTTTTGCATGAATTAAGCAAATTGCGATTTTTGCATGAACTGAATAATAAATTCAAAATAAAATACTACAACTTCAATATTGACGGAAAATAGAAGATCTAACTCTGGCAATTCATTTATTGATCAACTGGACTCAGTACAATGGAATTCTGATAACATGCAACAATGAAATAGTATTATTTAGCAAAGAACCTGGTATTTTCAGCAATCTGGAAGTAATCAGATTGGTACGGCTGCATTGAATGCTCCCTTCTCCCTCTGTCCAGTGGTTGCAAACTAATCCAGACACTGTAGCGCCTCCAATGATGAAGATAGAAGGCAAAGATGAAAGGCGTTTGGCTCAAGATGGAGGTACGGCCTGAATATGAAGAAGTACGGCCTACAACAAAGGTACGGCTGTTAGACCAGCAAGTACAAGTGTACGGCTCCCTTGAAATCAATGTCCAAACTCAAAATATGGTGCGCCTTTGTTAACAACTGCTCCCCAGGATGAAACCCTTGCAAAACTCTGAAGGTAAATAAACTCTGAATGCTCTGTAACTTCCTCTGGATGAAGAAATTCCTTTGCCTGGCAATAAATCAGGTGATATCTCACACCCTCTGAATCGCTCTCACTGGAGATGGCTCGTTCCCCAATGCTTCGAGACTGAAACCCTAAAGCTTCCGTGCTCTGCTCAAGACTTGATCAATTTTCAATTCATAAATGACATAATGGCTCGATTTTCAATGCAAAGCTTATATCTTCTTGAAAAGTGCGAATTCCTTAAAGATAGGGATTTTTAAATAATTTGACTTCTCTCTTTTAATTATTTCAATAGTCTCCGATTAAATTTTAATAATAAAATATAATCGTCAAATGGCCCCTTTCTGATGATGGTGACCCCCCCTTTACTGAAATCACTTAAGTTATAATAAAATATTATAACTTTATATTATAAACTCCAATTAATTAATATTTAATTAATTCAATTAAATATTAATATTTCTCTCATTATTCATCCGATGCACGAGCCGTCTGAAGCTAACGAATAAAGAAGTGATTCTGAATGCTAACAAATCCATACTGCTAAAAATAGCAGGGGTCCCACACTGAGTGCCAGATACTGCTAAAAATAGCAACTCAGGCTAGAAGTGTCCGAATGAGCCCGAACAAAAGCCAACTGATCAAATACTGCCAACTGAAGCTGAGCCAAGCTCCAACATGACCCTCTGTCCAACCTATCAGCCTATGAGGGTCGCATAATAGGCTAATCGTGTGCTCGGAGAGATGTCAACTAGAAGGGGACATGACATGCAAGCTGCAATCTGTCCCAGCCTAAAGTAGGCTTGCTGATTCATGGTGAATTGTAGATTATATTTTTGTCATAAAACTGTAGCATAGGATTTATATTGTTTACCATTCTATTTCAAATATAATATAGAATCTAGATAGGATTTATAAAGGAGGAGAAATGAAGTCTACAGCAGTAGTAGGTAAGGCCCATGGGAAAGAAATAAATATGAGATATCTGCTGGAGAAGTAACTGTGGCTGCAAATACATAATTCGGAGGTAAGTATTGTCATATGGTAGTAAGTAAGAATAACAGATATCAGATATAATAATAATCTAAATTTCAGTTGAGTCTTATAAATATATGTTATATGAATATATCTAAATATATTATGATGGTTAAATATAAATGACAAGTATATATTCAAATATATATATTACTATGATTAACAAATAGGTTGTACACATAATATATTTTAGCATATTATGATTTATGAATATATTAGGATGGATAAGTATATTGAGAGTTGAAATGACATGTAACATATGATAAGTACATTTAGACATATATGTATATATGTTATATATATATATATATATATAGGTAGACCCATACACTATATATACCAGATAATATATACATACTATATTATTTACGACTACCCAATAATGATGCTTATAGAAATTATTGAGCCTTATAAGTAATTCAATATGATTGTTAAATGGTATAAATAAGTCCCATCTATGGATCTTGAAAGGTGATTAATATCTAATGTATTTACGAAATATAGTATAGAAGAATCATTCATAGTGAGTAATAAGGAGGAAATGAATAATCCTTTAACAAGAATGAAACGCTCATATTATCTTTAAGTTGCTATTATTGGAATTTATTGATCTCTAATGTTTCTAATGTCTCTTTGCGAAACACTTTGAATGCAAGACTCAGGTTTACATGCTTCCACTAGAAAGGGGTCATTATAGACTTTGCAGGAGAAGATAGTTGGATAATTCAAACATTTCATGAACAATCAGATGCTTATTCATGTGAAGGAGAAGCTAATCATACACCTCATAATCCACACAGTTTGAAGAACCAGTTGAAGGTGAATGAGGATGAGATTGTGGCAGCATTATCTGTCATGTCCCCTTCTCAGTGACATCTCTCGGAGCACAGGATTGGCCTATCATATGACCCTCGTAGGCTAATGGACTGGATAGAGGGTCATTTTGAGAGCTTGGCTCAGCTTCAGTTGGCGAAGTTTGATCAGTAGGCTTTCGTTTGGGCTCGATCAGAGACTTCTTGCAGAAGTTGCTATTTTTAGCAGTTCCTGACAGGCAGCGTGGGACCCCTGCTATTTTTAGCAGTATGGCTTTGGCAGTGTTCAGAATCACTTCAGTGTTCGTCAGCTTCAGACGGATCAGTCATCGGATTAGTAACGAGGGAGATATTAATATTTAATTATATTAATTAAATATTAATTATTTGATGATTATAATAGAAAGTTATAATATTAAATTATAACTTAAGTGATTATTCTTGAGGGGGTCGCCATCATCAGAAGGGGCCCAATTGATCATTATAAATTATTATAAAATATTTGGCTGAGACTATGGAGAAATTAAAAGATTAAAAGTTGAATATTTTATTAAAACCCTATTATTGAGGAAATCGCACTTTTGAGAGATATAGTGCATTTGCATTGGGTTTTGTGCCATTATGTGATTATTGATTTTGAGATTGATCAAATTTGATCTAAGCAAGAGACTTTAGGGTTTCAAGTTCGAATTCCTTGGGGAACGAGCCATCTCCATCGGAAGCAATTCAGAGGGTGTGAAATAACACTTGATCTATTGCCAGCAGAGGTTTCTTCATTCAGAGGAAATCATTGAACTTCAGAGATTGTTTATTTTCAGAGTAGCTTTCCATTCAGAAGATATTCATTCATTCATCTAGGCGCACATATCTTTTGGAGATCTGGAGAATACAGAGAAAGGGCCGTACTTCATTTATTACTTGCTGCTGTTATTTCCTGGCCGTACCAGACTGTACCAGGCCGTACTATTGAAGAAAAGGCGTCTTTTCTCTTCCAAAGCAAATCGCCTCTTGTCTTCATCATCTGGCACTTTCCATTGGGGCGCAGACATCCAGAGGGGCACTGCGTAGCTTTTGACAGAGGAGGAAGTGAGTCATTAATGCAGCCGTACCATTATCAGACCTGTATTTTCAGCTTGCTGCCTTTTACCAGGTTTTCAAATAAAATCTTTGTTTTTTCCATTGCATGTAACTGGGTATTTTTGTAATCATTCTGGAAGAGTAATAAACTGTACTGGCATCCATATTCCATCACTTCCATAGTTATTTAATTTTTTTATTGAATTTATTTCAATTATATGCAAAATCGTACCATTTCATTTATTGCTCAAAAACTCAAAAACAAGCAAAAAAACCAAAATACTTCAAAAAAATCAGAAAACTATCAGATCCGGAGAATAGGGGAAACTAGGGTTTCTACATTATCTCATCATGATAAAATGCACAAATTGATTGAGAATCATCTTTGGATGGTTCAATTGGAGAGAAGACAAATGGGAGTTGAACCAGAGTCTTCTCATGACAACTTGCAGGAGAGCAAAGAAGGTATGGGAACAATGAAGACAAACTATTTGCACCTTCTTTCAGATTGTGATCACCTTCTCAACCTCGCTGAGGTCTATTCCGATGCTTTGAGAAGGAAAGAAGATGAAGTAGATAAGCTTTCTCACGAGCCTATGGTTTCCAATGATTCCTTGAGGAGTACTCAGTTAGCCCTTCAGGAATCCGAGATGCATGTTGATGAGCTCTACTTAGAGCTGAGCTTGGCTAGATGTTCACCATGTTCAGCAAAGACACAGTCATCTATGGCACCCAAGGCACAGGATGAAGAAAGCAGCATGGGATCTCCTAGCAGTCACACTCAGGATACAGGTGCAGTATCTCTTGTATTGGATAAGCAAGAGGAGTCAGTTGGTGATGGTTGCATCACTCTTGATCTCAAGAGGCATATGCCTGAGTTTCTTATTGAAGGCATAATAAATTTGATTTTTGTTTGGGAAGAAGTCACAACACTTCAAGGAGATCAGATGCTGCATTGTGGTCACAAAGGAGTACGATTTGAGGAAGAATGAGCTTGTTTGGAAGTGCTGGCACCATCTCACATACTTCGATTCCCAGGTTCTTTCATTAGCTACATTTAGTATCATTGTAATAGCATTTAGCAATTTTCCAAGTCGCTGGACTGCATAGCTATTATCACTATCAAACAGTGAGCATTTCGATGTAATCCTGCAAATACATGTTAATCAAGTTTGCATAATATAGCGCTTCCATAAGTCTAAGTTTGTCATTAGTTTGTATTCCATAGTGTCTCTCATATGAGACGAATAGTATTGTAGTCATTTGAGTTTCAAAATAGCAAATACAAGGAGTGAAGTTACATGCCAATTATTTGTAAAAATGTCTGTAGCTGCAATTCTACATTAGTTTCAGTCATATTGTGCATTGGACAAATCATAGAAACATTGCATTGCATTTCTGTTCCATTTCAGTCACTAAATCATTGCAATTAGAAGCCTTAATATTCATGCTATCCTTATTTGCATCAAAAATACTAAAAGAAAACAATAAACAACAGAGTTTTCCAACAAAGTGTTTGACGAAATTCCCAGAGTTCCAAAATCAGAAAAATTATATCAGTTTTGGCAAGGCTTCTTACAATCTCAATCAATGGAGAGTTTACATTGTCGGAAAAATTATTCTCATTGATGTCAAAATGGAAAATTGTGATTATTGATGTCAAAGGTGATTTATGTTGGTTGACCTATGGACCCAAGTTTGGCACCCATCTTGTGAAGATAAAAGTTAAAACCAAAATAATATTTAATTTCAAACGACCTCTCCTTTTGTGGTGCCCACTTTAATGGGTTTAAAATTAAAAATAAAAATATTAAAAAGAGGAATAACCGCCTTGAGAAGTGCACCCATCTTGGGAAAGAAAAAATAAAATAAATAAAAATAATTTATTGCTGTTTTGGCCAACCCCCTTGGAGGAGTCATCTCCCTTAGATGAAGAGGCATTTTGGCAAGCATAAATAGAGGGTTGAGAGAGAGCTAAAAGCAATCAATTTTCAAGGAATATTATTCATATGAAGAGTAGAACAAAGAGGTTATTGTAGGTGATACTTGCTCATAAAATTGTAATATACTTTGGTTTTTACTACTTTTCAAGAAAGCATCGTCATGATGTGTAAAAAGGTAAGATATTCGTCATTCTTGTTTGTCAAAAATAGATATAAATCTCAGTCAATGGAGAGTTTACATTGTCAGAAAAAATACTCATTGATGTCAAAATGGAAAATTGTGATCATTGATGTCAAAGGTGATTTATGTTGCCCGACCTATGGATCCAAGTTTGGCACCCATTTTGTGAAGATAAAAATTAAAACCAATATTATATTTAATTTCAGCCGACCTCTCCTTTTGTGGTGCCCACTTTAATGGGTTTGAAATTAAGAATAAAAATATTAAAAAGAGGGACGACTCCCTTGAGAAGGGCACACATCTTGGGCAAAAAATAATTAAATAAATATGTTGGGTGAAAATTATGTAATCAACTTTTCGATAGATTACACAACTAGGACTTTAGCCACAGCTATGTGAGATATGAATCTCTCCTCTCAGAAAAGGGGAGGCGTCCTTACTGGTGACGGAAGCACTAGTAAAACAAATAAAATAATTACACAATGTACACAATACTTACGAAGTGGGGGGGTGTGTTACATTCATCCTTCTCTTTTTTTCAAAGAAGATGTTTACAATGCTTCACTGTTGGAAGTTCTCAATTCTTAATAACTTTAAAAGATCAACTAGCAGTAATACCAATACCTATATCTTGTCAAAGCAAAGCATAGAGATACCAGAAGTAATTAACAATAAACAAGTAAAATAAAGGGGAAAGCTCACGAAGGCACAAAGTCGTTTCGTAGCTTTATCAATGGTGGATTTGTGATAGATGTGTCGTTTGTCGCATTAGAAGCACAAAGTATTCTTAGATGCAGCAATCCCTTGAACAACATGAACAATTACAAGCGCAAAGTCTTGTAGATTATCCAACCAAAATATCCAAAGAGCATGAACAATTACAAGCACAAAGTCTTGTAGATCATCCAACCATAGTTAACCAAAACACAAATGTAAATCTAAGTAAAAGATGTAACACAAAGTTTACATGAATTGCTTAGAGTCTTTCAGATATCACTTACTAATTACCACCAAAAGAGATCAATTCACAAGATTATCACAAGCGTGGATTCAAGTTCCCACTGACAATCGGCAGATATACTATCCCAACTGTACAGAAAGCCAAATCTGTTTATGCTGAGATGCAAATCATGACAATCAGGTCCTACAAGTATAGGTTTGATTTTGATTACCGGGATGTCAGAAGGCAATTGCAAAAGGGTCATCATCACAAGTACCGTTTTGAAGACATCTGCGCGGATTGCAGAGATGAAGAAGTCATTCGCAAAATGGATTATTGCAGGTTGACCGTGCAGTAGATCAGAGACCTTGATATTGCTGACCTACCAGAGGATTTTACAGATCCTGGCAATATCATGAATGCTGTCTATGATGAACAAGAGGTTTCTAAAAGGCCGTTGCCTGCAATTCAATGGTTTAGGAAAGAAAGTACTAGCATGAGAGAGAGATTGGCACCAATCCTATCCAATACTGCAGAATGGTTACATAAGCATGGTTTTGAAATGAAAATTTTCAGAACAGATTCAGAAGGAGAAGAATCCGAAGCAGAAGCTCGCCGACAGCAAGAACTCCTCATGAAAATTAAATCAGCGGTTGTTCCCACTTCTTCACGAAGAGGTCCCAAGATCAAGTTTACTGTTGGCAAGAAAGATACCCAGGCCTTCCCAGAAGGAGAAACCACAGAATCTGATCCATCTCGCTCTAAAGGTAAAAAGGTTGTTTCAAAGGAGATAGATTCTGATGAAAAAGGTACTTCCAGTGACCAATCCGCTGAAGATGAAGACTCAGCAGAAGCATACTCCGATGCAGAAGAAGTTTCTGAAAGTGGACAAGAGTCTGAAGAAGAATCTGAAGGTGATTCCGAAGGTGAACCAGAATCGGAGAGACAAGAGGGTGCTCAACAGAAACCCAAGCATGATCAAGAAAGAACTATGTCTCCACTTGAGAATGTAGTTGAGGAAATTCCCAGAACGTCATCGCCTGTGATTTCCAGTTTTCCTCATACCCCTCCAAATTCAAGTATTCCTCCACCTCCTGTTCCCTCATCACCCATTCCTACCACATTCATTCCTGCAGTAGAGGTATCCACTATTCCTGCAGCATCAACCCCGCTTGATACTCCCTCGATGACAAGCATTCATACAGTTGATATACTGTCAAGTCCTCCATCATCCATTCCTAGCCTGTCTTCACCGACGTATGATATCACTTCTGAAACTGAATTCAATCGGTTCCCGAATGAGTCAATGCTTGATCAGCTCAATGTGCAGTCTACAGGAGCAATGATGACAGACACTTCTCCTATTGTCACGATACCCATGGTAACTTCAGAGGTGACAATGATGACTGAGTTGACAGTGAATCCAGAAGTTCACACCTCCTTCCTTCCCCCTTGGCTGATATCTCAAGTATCAAAGCGGAAGAAGCAAATGATCTCTCCAGAGGAGCTCGACCTTGAAGAGATAGTCCCTCCAAAGGCTAAAGGGAAGAAAAAGGCAAAAGTATACTCAAGGCTAAACGTTGACAAGACTGGCCACAAGTATGCGGAGATTGGCATACCACCGCGAGAAGGAGATGTCCATATGGAGGACTACACGGTAACAAGAGTCCAGCTTGGCAAGGTTACCAATGAAAGTGCAAAAGCAGATGCGCAAGTGACATTGGACATCTTGGCTGGAAGACTGGATAACATGGAGCAAGCTCGCAATATGTACAAACAGAGGGCAGAGCATTATGCCACTGTTGTAAGGAGACTTGCAGGATCTTCAACTAATGCAAAACCGCTGGCAGTGGTAAGTATTGAGGACCCAGCTGTCAAGAAAGCTGAGAAGTTCGCCTCCAAAGGCAAGGTGTTGTATGATTTCGTTGAGAAGATCATAGAACACGGATCTCAGATCATAATTGTTGCGGACGAGAAAACTACTTTGTTGGCCAAGCTCACCACAGAGCTTGATAAAGAAAAAAGTGTACTTTCCCAAGAGCGCAGAGATATGGAAAAGTGCCTGCTGTCATGGTCACAGATGAAGCAGGTAAAGCTTAGTAAATTGGTGGAAGCCGAGGTAATTCCCGACAAAGAAAAGTTCATTGAGGTAAGAGAATCTTTGAAACACCATATTCAAGTGATTCAATCTCTTACGGAAGATCTCCACCAAGTGTAGGAAGATGTCGAAGGGCATCGTGTTATTCTTGAAAAAGGTATCAAGGAGTTGCCAGGACAACTTCTTGAGGAAAATCCTGTCTTCCTGCCAGCCATAGAAATATCCCAGATCTTCAAGGAAGCCATCATGAAGATGATTGACAGCGTAGACTTTTCAAAAGCCTCTCTGAACGTCATTTGTGATACAAGGCTCACATTGGATAGCCTGAAAATGCATCTTGACAGGTGCAAGAAGGTTCACTCATCTGCCATGAGATCGATCACGAGAATTCACATCATTGTGGATTATACCGTTGGTCCGGATGAGAAGTTCGTGCAGGAGACCAGGAAGAAATACGAAGACTTCCGTGCCCAAAGCAAGGAAACATGAAGGTTCTTGATCTCCAGTGTTAGACATTTTCGATGCATCCTTTTATACATCTTGTAAATATTTCCTGACATTTGATGTCTTTTTGTAAATTGTAATTGCACCAAGTTCGAGATGTAATCTTTTGAAAACAAATTACACTTTGACTTTGGTCAAAGTTGGGTGAGATCTCCTTGAATCGCTCACCTAACTTTCCTTGATTTTCTCAAGTTAGTTTCCTAATTTTGCTCATCCCTCTTTCTATAAATATGAGGGATTTCTATTGTATTAAGGATCTTTTAGTATTTTGCAACGAAGTGCTGCCCTTTTTGAAACAAATTGTGAAACTTTGTGTTCATACTTTGCAAACAAAATTTGATCAATAAAGAAGAAGATTGCAAGCCAGACTTTGTGTTGGATTCGATAATCTTGTGAATTGATCTTTTTTGGTGGTAATTAGTAAGTGATATCTGAAAGACTCTAAGCAATTCATGTAAACTTTGTGTTACATCTTTTACTTAGATTTACATTTGTGTTTTGGTTAACTATGGTTGGATGATCTACAAGACTTTGTGCTTGTAATTGTTCACGCTCTTTGGATATTTTGGTTGGATAATCTACAAGACTTTGCGCTTGTAATTGTTCATGTTGTTCGAGGGATTGCTGCATCTAAAAAGACTTTGTGCTTCTAATGCGACAAACGAGACATCTATCACATATCCACCATTGATAAAGCTACGAAACAACTTTGTGCCTTCGTGACCTTTCCCCTTTATTTTACTTTTTTATTGTTAATTACTTTTGGTATCTCTACGCTTTGCTTCTACAAGATAGAGGTATTGGTATTACTGCTAGTTGATCATTTAAAGTTATTAAGAATTGAGAACTTCCAACAGTGAAGCATTGTAAACATCTTCTCTGAAAAAAGAGAGAAGGATGAATGTAACACACCCCCCCCACTTCGTAAGTATCCTGTACATTGTGTAATTACTTTATTTGTTTTACTATCGCTTCCATCAGCAGTAAGAAGGGCGCCTCTCCATTTCTGAGAGGAGGGATTCATATCTCACATAGTTGTGGCTGAAGTCCTAGTTGTGTAATCTATCGAAAAGTTGATTACATAATTTTCACCCAACAGTTTTTTGGCGACTTCGCTGGGGATCTTCCTTCGTCCGTTTTTTGAAACGAATGAAGGGAGAAGAACACCAGAATTCAAGTACCTTTATCCATCCATTGGGCTTGGAGTCAGGCGACAACGACGACGACAAAACTTAAAACATAGACTCAACAGGACTTAAAAATAAAAATTATTTACATACCAACGCCAATTACTTTACTGTGTAAAGTGCTTGAGATGTTGCCCGCTGTGAGGAAGGGCAAATGGCGTTCCGTCTCCGTATGGTAACAAGAAACTGTTCTCACCGTGTAGCTGATGTATTTGGAAAGGTCCTGTCCACAGTGAGTCAAATTTCCTGTGCATACCTTTTGGTTCTCTTCGTTTGTCCCACAGGGGAACGAGGTCACCAATTTGAAATTCTCGAGACTTGGCTTTTTTGTCAAAAAGCTTCTTTACTTGGTCCTGGTGTTCCGCAATGCGGTCAGCCACTTGAACCCGGTTCTCTTCCAATTCAGAGAGATACATTATGCGCTTATCAACAGAGTTGTCAAACGTCTCATCCTCAATGGCCTTAGCCAGTTTGAGGGCTGGTAGTTCCAAGGTTATAGGAATCTCGACATTCAACCCGTACAAGAGTTGAAAAGGAGACATGTCGATTGCTCACTTTGGAGTTATCTTGTCTGCCCACTGTTGTACCCAAACCAAATTTTTTGCTTCATCAAGGCATTTTGCTTAAAATAGTCTAAACCTTGCTAAAATGATGTCAAATACAGTTTTTGGGCAATATCAAGCATGGAGTTTGGTCAGTGTTGAGCAGTACTTGTTGATCAGAACCTAAATCAGAGACTCAGAATGAGGCATTTCACGGTGGAGGAGCATTTCGCGACGACGATTATACTTTTGAATGGTCATTTTAGTGGCCAAGACGAAGATTTCAATGGTCAATTTTTAAAGATTTCTCAAGGAAAAGGAAAATTGCGCCCCTGTAGCCCAGGGGCGCCCTTCTTTTTGAAGGCCTAGATTTTGTGGCATATGCTCATGAATACAGTCAAACTCTTCAGAATTACTCCAGTTATCCGATGAGCTATCTTGCGAGGCTATCCGAGACTCGTAACTCCGGTAACTGGCGATAGAAGTTGAAGATTCTAAAGGTTGCAGTTTGCAAAAGCTTGTCACTTTTTAGCTTTTGCGCCCCTGTAGCTCAAGGGCACACCTCTTAAAGGGGGGTTAGATCTTGGTATTTCTGATGGTTGATGCATTCGATCTCTTCACGACTAGTCTGCCTATCTGACGAGCTATCAAATGCAGTCATCCGAGTCCCAGAGCTTCGGCAGTTGGCGTCAGAAGATGAGATTATGACGAGAGTTCACATCACAGAGCTTCCTCAAATGGTGAAATTGCGCCCTCGTAGCTCAGGGGCACCCTTCAAAATGACCCTTGAGATGATTGAGTTTGAAGACGAGGTCTTCTTGACATCTGTGCTACTCTAGTCCGGTTTCGCAAAGCACCAACTTGCCTGTTAATCCGACATTCTGAAAGATCGTAGCAGAGATTCTACTAGGCACGTAATTTAGCGAGCGGAGAAACATGTAAATTTCACCGTACTTCTGTAGGCCAGGGGCGCCTAGCCTTTAGGCCTTTCAGATGAGGTTATTGACATTCGAAATCTTCACAGGACTTGAGCGTAATTACTCCATCTATCCAACGAGCCCAACCGTCAGCCTTCGGGATTTGGCAAATGCTCGTACGTGCGAAGTCTTCGGTGAAATACTGAAAAACGAAGACAGCTCAAAAAATGGCTAAGTCTGGTCGTCTAACAGCTCAAAAAATGGCTAAGTCTGTTCGTCTATTCCATCTTGGGAAAGGCGCCTTTCTATTTGAGGTCTTGGAAGCAGTTTTCTTGCTTCGTCGCCTCCAGAGACGTCTCTCGTACGTCCTTCTGGCTACGCGTAGAGACAAACGGTGCTCGAATCAGGCCATCCCAGCACCAGATATCAGAGGTCAAAGTAGGACATTTGGTTGAGAGTTGCACTTTCGTCAAAATGGTGTTTGTGCCTTTCCAAGCCAGGGGCGCTTTTACTTTAGGGGTCCTTAATACACTTTTCAGATGCCTTGCGTATATTTGTTGGATGTGGAATACCTCTAGTCATGCAGTGAGCTTGTTATCCAGTCAGCAGGGTTCACCGTTCGTTGTCAACAGCCGTTTGAAGCGTTAGATGGCAGTTTGGGAAAATGGTTTAAGTCTGGTACCTGAAAATCAATTTAATCAAGGGCGCCTAATTCTTTGAGGTGTTAAATGATGGATTTTGCAGTGACGACTCCCAACAGACATTTCTTCCTTGCTTTGCAGGCTTCGTAATGAATACACTTGCTCAGTCTCAGCATCACCCAGTTACCCGGAAATCAATGTCGAAGATGGTCAGTTATAACTTTGTAGTCAGCTACAAAGTAGGAAGTTAATAAAAAAACGTGATATCTTAAGCAAATGGATGCCTATGAGGTCAAATGAGGACTTTTTGAAATCAATGAAGTTCGTCGGACATGTCCAAATGCTTTACATGGTTTGTCAACTAAATAAAAAATATTAAATTTTCAAATTGCATGCCAGCATGAAAGGTGGCGATTTTGTCCAAGAAACTATTTTTGGCGCCCCTTTGTGTTGTAAGATGAAATTTGCATGTGGTTGGCAACTGAATATTATTTTATTATTTTTATTCCGGACTTCGACTCAGTGTCAATGTAATTGGAGGGGGTCCAATCAGAATCATTCTATTTCAGTTGAGGTTTTAAATCTTGCAGTCAATAATATGGTGCGAATTCTCTTTATTTAAGCATGGCGTCATATTTCATTCACATAGCTTGAGCAAATTCGTAATTCTTCAAAGCAAAGGCGAATTTTCTTCTGAGTTGGGCGAATTTCTCATCAGCAATCATTGATAAAGACATCAAAACACTTTCTTTGCAGGTACAAGTCAGAATTATCAGCGAATTTCAAGGCAGAGTGGCGATTTTGGCAGAGGAAAACATCAAAAAGCATCTTTCTTCTTCTCAAATTCTTCTATTTCTCGTCTTAAATTCTTTCGCATGTTTGAAGAATTGGAAAATTTTGGCAAAACAAATCATCTGGGTCTATTCAGAATAGCTTCCTCGAGAAAACCCATGTGCCAGAATTTTTCAGGAAAATTTACTCCAGAGCATCAGTTCTCGAGTTTCTAATTTTCTCAAATGAAAATTCCTTGCATGGTCGAGTAAAAGTCAAATTTTCGCATTTTTGACGATCTAAGTTGTCTTAGAATCATTTTTTGGACAAAACCCATATCTCAAATTTTTCGTTGAAAATTACCCTTCGATAGGCTATTTTTAGCTTTCCAGAAAAGTTGTCAGAATATTGCCGTGTTCACAGTCAACAGGTGAGTTTTTCAGAGTGCAGTTCACGTAGACTGAATTTAAGAACAAATCGGTCTTAATTCATGATTTCATCTGGAAAGCTGAAACCAATTTGTATCAAGTGCATTCAGAGGATTGACAGGCGTAGTCACTCAAGTCCACTTGGTTGCATGCCTCGTATGGCCGATTGTCTTCCAAAGCCGGTTTAAGGGTTGATACCGTTGGAATTTTGCGTGTGCACCAAGTTCGTTTGCATTTCTCACAACTAGAGTGTGTGCAGTCAAACTTCGCAGTTTCATCACACAACACTCTTTCATTAAGGAGAAGCATCAGAGACATCGAGTTGCAGAAGAGATATTGGCCATCACTTCAGTTACAGAGCCGCCAAAGTTACCAATTAGTGAAATGCTAGTTTGAGTGTGCAAAGATTGCCAAGATTGCTCAAGTTGCTGACAAGTAGTGAATTGTGACGACCTTTAGATGCTGATGCAGTTAACAATCTCGTTGAGGGATTGGTTGCTCGAGATCACGACCAGTAGACTTCAGTTCCCACCTCTCAAAATAGACATTACGCACAGGAGTTAAACTTGACGTTACCTTCTCAATTTAACTCGCTGTCTCATCTCATGCATGTCTATTCTGGGATTATCTTTATTCACTTGGAGTTGTATTTAAGTTTTACGTTAACTAATGGTAGTGTTCCAGTTAATTTGCTTTCAATAAGGACGTGCATGCTTGCACAATTGTCCATTTTTAGATTAGATGTTTCGGTTAACTGATGGTAGTTTTTCAGTTAACTATATAGTTTCTTTTATTAGGGTTTAGCAATAAATCTTGCATACATTGCAAGCCTGTAGTTGACTCAAGGTGATTTTAGGGTTCCCTACACCTTTCGATGTCTATAAATAAGAGCTTTTGCTCATTTGTACATAACTTTTGCACGAGAGAGAAATATATGCTGTGCCTACCTTACCTATAATATTGCTCGTTCTGTATCTGTTCATGAGAATTTACTATTATGATGAATTGCTATGCCACTTGGGTTTCATGCAATTATGATGGTGAATTCTTGCTTTAGTTAGATATAGTGGCTAGTTGATCGTAGATTGTATGTGTGTCTCGCCAATGCAATTTATTATCCTAGTTGGCTATCCTTCATGTTTGTGTTCAATAAACTCGTTCAGATTGAGCTGATAGATGTGCCACCTTGCCTTCAAGTTGAGAATCTATTCTTGGTTATCATGTGATGTGTGTGGAATAAACTTATTCAGATTGAGCCGATAGTTGTGCCACCTTGCCTTCAAGTTGAGAATCTGTACTTAGTTTATCGTATATTGTTGTTGCCAATAAGCCTATTCAGACAAGCAGATAGTTGTGCCACCTTGCCTTCACGTTGTGAGTCCGTACCCGGCTTATCGTATATTTATCATTTCCAATAAACTTCTTCCCAACCAAGCAAATAGTTGTGCCTACCTTGCCTTCACGTTGTGAAACTGTACCTGAAGTTTATCGTATTAGAACATTCCTGCTCCATTTCCTCATGCTCTGTTTTCTTGAGGAAACTGGATAGATTTAAAGTAGTTAGCTTAGTTGTAGTTAATGATCTAAGAAACCAGAAAATCCTTAGCTGCAACGTTCTGTTGTGACCTTTTTCACACATCGCCCCATTCAAATGGGGACCCCTAATTTTTGCTCCATTCTGGTCGTTTTGGCTTTGGTTTTTGGTCTCTCTCTCTCTCTGTCTGTCTCTTTTCTGATGGTCTACTTCCCGGGATTCCTCTGCCGTTGAGCTTAAAATGCAAAAATTCTGGCCAAGTCTGAAAATTAGGGTTTTATCTTCCTGGTCAGTACAGGGGTCGAATAAAGTGAATAACTTGAAAATTGAGCTTAGCATTGTTATCAGCAGGCATCCAGCAGGTTTCCAGCCAAATTTCATCAGATTCCGAGATACTTACTATTTTTAGTAAGTCTGCAATTCCAGGCAATTTGTCAGCGTTTTTGAGATTCCAACAATCACACGGCATTCAGAGTATATCAGACTGCTTGCATGCCAAATTTGAGCAAAATTGGACAACTTACTATTTTTAGCAGTCCGGCTTCCGGCATGAATTTCAGGGTCCAGATGCAGAGATTTTCTTTGCATGTCTGGATATTCCTTCTGGGTTTTTCGAGACCTTCGCGACGATATAACATGCAAGTCGAAGTGACCACTTTCAGGATTCAGCCTTCCGAGGCTATTTTTAGGGTTTGCATGTCGGGGTTTCTTTTGCATGTCGGGTGATTCCTGATGGGTTTTTCGAGAGCTTCGCGATGGTGTGACATGCAAACAAGGATTCTCACTCAGTAAGGAACTTGCTATTTTTAGCAGGTGTGTCCCGGCAGCCGCCACCCAGCAGTTCAGATTCACGAGCTGATCGCAGTGTTGCAGAAACGAGAGCAAACAGAGTTCATTTGGGATGCATGCAAAGCGAATTAGGGTTTCCAGCTTCGGAGCCTAAAAATAGGCAGCAAAAGTCAAAATCTTCGAAATCCGGTGTAAACCACCGCGATCAGCGTTCTTCAGGCTATCTGCTGGTAAAATTTCAGGTCCAACGGAGCACTTACTATTTATAGTAAGTCAATTTGGAAACATGCTAAAAATAGTAAATCAGCTGCATGCGTCGATCCCGGCAGTAAGGTCACGTGGTGAGGAGCGCCTCATTCAAATTTCATTCAAATCGGAGCTGTGGAGGTACCAGAAACGAGAGGTTACTATAAATAGCAAAACACTTCTCAAAATGTGCTATTTTTAGTAAGTCAGCTTAAAATGGCAATGTCAACAGGCTAACCAGGTCATGAAGGTCCAGTGGTCAAAATTTCAAGTCATTCCGGGCCTCAGAGATGCAAAATCAGAGGATTTACTATAAATAGCAGGGGCATGCACGCTGGCAGAGGAAGGTAAAAAAATGTTTAAGTCTGAGTCTCATCCTGTAGCCTACTTCAAATGCGCCCAAGGAGAAATAAGTTGATGAAAATTTTCTAAGTGTTGAGTTCATCCTCCTGCCTAGCCCAAATGCGCCTACCTTGAGAGTTTGCATGCTAAAAAATTTCTAAGTTAAAACTTCATCCTGCTCCCTAGCCTAAATGCGCCCACTCTAAGAGGTTGATGAGAAAAAATTTCTAAGGCATGGAGATATCCTCCTGCCATGACAAAATGCGCCCATCTCAAGAGGGAGGTCAAAGATTCACAGGAGGAGTCAAAGGCGTTTTTATCCTTCATCAAGTAGCAAATGCGCCCAACTCAAGATGTTCAAGCATGGAAAATATTTTAAGTATGAGTTCCATCCTCTTGCATGGGTAAAATGCGCCCAAAATGGGCCATGTAAAGACAAAAACTAGAAGTTCAAGAGTCACATAAATGCGTTTTTCCTCCATCAAGGCTGAAATGCGCCTAAGTTAGAAGCTGGTCAACATTCTCCTCTCTCCTTTGAATGCGCCCAAATAAGGGCAAGTAAAGACAAAACAAGGTGGGAATATTCCAAAGGAGGTGGCGTTGCAGATTTTCATCCTCAAAGACATGTAAAATGCGCCCAGCAAGCAAAAAGGTCAACCAGTCAACAAGTTTCGTCCTCCTACATGGGCAAAATGCGCCCAAAGGCTGCAAGTGAAGACAAAAAAAATAGAAGCTGAAAAGTCATAAGGAAGGGCGTTTGAAAGTTCATCCCCCTCACCCCCTCAAATGCGCCAGGTTTAGAAGAAAGTCAAAGGTCAAAGCATTGGCAAGTGTTTCATCCTTCTACACATCTCAAATGCGCCCATCCTCCTCTATGTCTCAAATGCGCCCAAGTTGAGATGTAAAAAGTAAATAAAGGAGGTAAATAAGGTGAAACATTGCCGAAGCATGGTGAAAGGTGGTAAATGTTAGGCGCTCAAGGTATTAGAGATTTTTTTTCAAAGGGCGTGATGAAGTGATATGCCAAGGGTGGTGGAAATAAAATGTTAAATGCTAGGCGCCTAAAGTCGAAAAGTGTTGAGAATTTTCCAAGGGCGTTGGAATTTCAAATAAAATTGCCTTGTAAGTGTGGAATGAAATACAAATGGTGAGTGCAAAATCAAGTGTGCCAGGTGTGAATAAAAAATTTTCTAAGTGGAGTTGATATTTTCACAGGCTAGTTGATCGAATTGGATATGAAATTTTCTAAGGCAAAATTTTCGAAATGATTCAAAAATTTCTAAGGCACAAAATATTCTCCCTTAGAAAAATGCCTAAGTCTGGAGGGGTGGTGAAGTGTTAGAAAATTTTCAAAGGTGATGAGTTGCCACAGGTGAAGTCAGTGATGCCAGCTCCACTGGATTGATAAAAAAATTTCAAGTCAGAGCAAAATTCTCAGAGAAGATCGAAGAACGAGAATAAATTTGATGAAAGAATATTTTCTAAGGTTCAAAATTCAAGAAAATTAAATGAACCCGTTCGTTGGGTACCCATGAATTCGACGCGTTCTGGAGAAAATTTTCTTCTGGGTATCGAAGATTATCGATGGGGAGTTGATTTCAAGGTCTTCCACAGCTTGTCAAGGCCTTCAGGGTGAAGATTTTAAAGGGGCACCAGGTTGATGAATTTTCCTAAGGGAAAATTTGAAAATTTTCTAAGGCAAGGAATAAAATTTGTTTTCAAGATAAAAATTCGCCTTGGCAAATGAACCTGAAATGATCGTCTAGATGATTTGTGATCGAGTTCCTGATGAAAGCATTTTTCCTCGAGCCCGAGTTGGAGAAAATACCAGAGTGAAGTGCGCCAGGCGAAGTACAGGATAGATTGAAAATTTGGCTAAGGCATGAAGAATTTGAACGTGAAGCTGGCTAGTGGAGGCGATGAACGCTTGAGAATTGGAGTGTGAAAATCCTGGTAAGTGAGTTAAGTTTACATTATGAAATGATCTGATCCCCTTCTCCTTGCTTGTTTTGCAGGAGGAACGTCGAGGCCAAACGATGATGACTTAGTGTGATGACTTGAAGTGGAAGCACGAGGAAGACAAGTTTCAATCTCGAAGGAGGAAAATTTGCAAGAAAATGGCTAAGTGTTAAGACTTAGTATAACTCAAAGTGATGAAGGATGAAGACCCTCAAGTGGAAGAAATCAAAGAACAACGCCAAGAAAGAAGATCGAGAACAGTGTGAACGCGTCTACAAATGGAATCTTCTAGAAGGATGATGGTGGACATTATGACGCATTTATTACCCCACTCTCCTCTGTGGCGGTTTTTAGGGCAGTATTATTTAGGGCTGAGGTGGCACGATTCTGGCCACTCTATTGATTGTAACCCTAGCCGTCTTTTGGGACTTGGCTAGCTATAAAAGGGGGAGTCCCCCTCATTTGTAATCTCATTAGAAAATTAGGAGTCAGAATCAGAGTAGACATTGAGAGAGCATTAGCTTTAGAGCTAGATAGTGTAATATTGTAGAGCATTTTTGCATCATTTGGAGAAGAGAGAAAGTTTTCCCTTTGAGAACTTTTGAAGAGATCGTTGTGTAACACATTTTATGATAATAGATCCTTTCATTGATGATGAAATTCGTCTTGTCATGAAATGCTAGCAAGGTTTCTTCTTCCTTTCGTATCCAAGTAGATTAGATTCATGCAAGTAGCTTACTTTGGTGTGTGTTGTTTTATTGAGATAGCTTCGCTTTATTCCATACCACTAGCGGCTTGTTGATGATAAGTCTGCCTTGTGTGGTCAACTGGACATTATCTTGTGTCTAACTTCGGTTGTGGTTTACATACTTATATGCGTTGTTCTGATGGTGTACGTATGTTAATCTATAACTTGAACACCTTTCGCTATCCCCTTTGAAGATTGCACCGATTTTACTGAGGCTGTCCGACGGAGGCTAGGTGAAATCTGGTTGAAGTCTATCAAAATGAAGCTCCACATATCCTGCATTTAGAATATAATATAAATTTCTTAGGCCCTTTCCCCTTTACTTTCCGTATATTTCTTATTAGTCTTAGGAAAAGATGCACATTGCCAAATCATACACGTAAAAATTCCCCTTCAAAATCGTATATTAACTGCTGACTGCAAGAAATCTGAACAATTGTGTAAGTCCCCTCGTACGAACACAGCAATACACATCAACCAAACTGGGTCTATTCGCACTAAAGGAACCTTGGAGTTGAACATGCGAACTTTCTCGCAATCTTAGCGCATGGAATACTTTGATCAAGAGAGAACGGAGTAGCCCAAACTATTTTGTTCTGCTGTTTGGTATGGTCACAAAAATCACATCAACACGTTCTTGGTTTTCTTAACCTTGTGCCTCTTCCAGTTGAGAACAAAAAGATAGGACTTAGATTACTTTTCTTTTCCACGCATTCCAGCACTACGAGGGAGCTTCCCCTCCTAATTTGAAGAGCACTCATTACGCAGTGTGCATAGCTGTCCGTACAAACCTGCACTCCAGAGGTGTTAGTTTTTACGCCAACACCCACAAAGTGTCGAACAAGGCCTTGTGCCACAGACGTTGATTCTCGTCTACCAGCTTACAGATGATAGTCACCAGATTTTTGTTGCTAGATTCCGCCTGACCATTACCTTGCAAATAATAGTCAGAAGAATGTGACAAAGTTATGCCATGCTCAAACCAAAACTCAGTAATCTTGTTGGACGAGAAGGCAGAAGCATTGTCAGCAACGATCTTGTTCGGCACACCGAACCTGGAAATAATGCTTTCCTTTAAGAAACTGCACACCACTTCTGAAGTAGCACACTTGGTAGGTATCGCTTCCACCCATTTGGTGAAATAGTCAATAGCAGTCAAAACATAGATGTGTCCTGCACTTGATGATGGATTAACTGCACCTATGAAGTCAATTCCCCACTGCTGGAAAGGTTCTTCGATCACAACAGGTTTTAATGGAAAAGACGCCAACCTGGGTCGGCCAATGAATTGTTGGCACAATTCACACTTACGCACCCAAGAGTACGTGTCCTGAAAAAGTGTGGGCCAGTAATATTTCGCTCTCAGGATTTTGTGAGCGGTTACTGGCGCTGAGAAATGTCCGCCACATGCCAAGTCATGATAAGATTTCAGCAATTTTTGTTGTTGTTCCTTGTCAACACATCTGAGAAAAGTCCCATCCATTGCACGCTTGTACAAGCCATTGTCCCATAAGACAAAATTAGCTGATTTCAGCTTGGTGGTTCTCTTTTCCTTTGGAGTCAAGTGATTTGGGCATTCTCCATATGTGAGGAAATGAGCGATGTTGGAATACCATTCGTCAGTGATACTAACAAACAGTACCATTGGGAGTATACTTGGATCCATCTCTTCATCATCTGAAACTTCTTCATCCTCTAAAATTTCTTTATCTAGATTATTTTCAGCAATGAGCTGACAAAGTCCACGTCCATGTATCAACTTAGTGGGTTTAATTTCCAGATCATATTCCTGAATCTTGGCAATCCAATTGCCTCTTTTTGTTCCAAATTCCTGTTGTGTTAAGATAGACTTAATAGTCGAATCCGGGATTAGAACCTTGACATGGCTGCTTAAAATGTAGAACCGAAAATGCTTGACGGCTTTGACAACTGTGAAAGCATGCTTCTCCATTTGAGAGTATTTCAGTTCATAATTCTTTAGGGGGCAGCTCATGAATGTGATGGGAGATTCAAAGCCTTCATCGTTTTCCTACACCAAAATTGTTGAGAGTGTATGCTCGGAAGCATAACTGTACATGACAAAATCTTTGGTGTAGTTGGGGCAGACCAACACAGGCACGGGAGCAATGGCCTCCTTGATATCATCGAACGCTGCTTTCCCTTCTGCCGTCCAATGGAATGTGGCATTACCCTTCATCATATTTACAATATGACGAGTCTTTTCAGCAAAGTCTGGAAGAAACCTCCTTAAGAAGTTTACCTTGCCAAAGAAGGAATGGACAACTTTCTTGCTTGACGGCAAAGTGAGAGATTTAATTCCATTGACTCTTTCCAAGTCAATCTTGATTCCCTCTGTAGATACAACGTGACCAAGAAGTTTACCTTCTGTCACCCCAAAAGTTGACTTTTTGGGATTTAGGGAAATACCATGCTCACGACATCTTTCAAGAATTTGCCTCAAGTGGTAGAAGTGTTCATGACGTTGCTTAGAGAAGACCATGAGATCATCAAGATACACCTCGATGAACTTACCCATCACATCGCGGAAAGCGAGATCCATGGCACATTGGAATGTAGCGCCAGCGTTGATCAAACCAAAAGGCATCCTACAATATGCAAAGGTTCCCCATGGCGTCGTGAAAGCGGTTTTGTGTTGATCGCTTGAATTAACTTCAATTTGATTGTAGCCGGAAAATCCGACAAGCATGGAAAGCATCTCGGATCTGGTTACATTTTGTAGGACTTGGTCCATCACTGGAAGTGGATAATTGTCTTTGAGCGACAATTGGTTTAGATTTATGAAATCTACACAAATGCGGATTTCGCCATTCTTCTTACAAACGGGGATGATATTAGCTATCCATGTTGAATGATGGATAGGGAATATTATCCGTGCGTTTAGCATCTTTTGAACTTCCGCCAAAATTGTTCCAGAGATCTTGGGATTGTATTGCCTCTGCTTTTGTTTGTAAGGCAAAGCTCCGGCCTTGAGGGGAATATCATCATGTACTTCTTTAGGCCGAATTTATTTTAGATCTTCGTACGAATATGCTAAGACATCAATATACTCTTGAAGTAGCTGAGCAAACTGTCCTCTTTCTTCGGCCATGCAACATTTGCCAATGTTCACCATCTTGGGGTTAGCTTCAGTTCCCAGATTAATCTGTTCCACTTCATTAGATGAGTCAGAATCTGAGAGTTGCTTTTTCACGTTGTGATCATGCTTGTCAAAAAGCTTTTCTAAGGATACTAATCCTTTGGGAATCTTATTCCCTTTGAGTTGCAAATATTCTTCACTCGTAACAGGGTCCATATTTGACATAGATTCTCGAGGCGAGGAATCGCTACCTTCGAAATACAACTCATCAAAATTCTCTGCTTTCTGCAGAAAGGCAATGATCTGATGATCATCATTGAAAATTTGCCAGTTCTCTGAATTGTCAGGGACACTTGGGCGGAAAACTAGCTCTATGGTGTAGGTAGAACCTTGAAAGTCTTTGTGTGGCACCAAGAGCGTGGCGGAGATTGCGAGGGAGTCAGCTCTAGTATTGTATTCTCTGGGAACAACAGAGATATCAAAAGCTTCGAATTCCTCAACGGAATCCCATACTAGATTACGATAATGCCTGAGTCTGTCATTCTTTGTCTGATAAAGATTTCTTGACATACTATCAACTCGGCATCACTTTGTGCATGGAGATTTTTTATTCCTTTCTTCAGTGCAACTTGCATTCCCAATAACAAGGCTTCATATTCGGCGGTGTTATTAGTATTATCAAATTGTAACTTGAAAGAGAAAGGGAAAAACTTTCCTGTTGGCGAAATAAAAACCATTCCTGCTCCAGAACCAGTCGAAGAGCAGCTACCATCAAATTCGAGCAACCAGACACCGTTCGGATCACCAATGCTAACAGTGTCGAAGTCCAAAGCTTCATCATCTAATGAGGATTCATGGTCGGAGATAGACAAATCACCTGATGACGACTCATTTGAAGTGGAGGAAATATCATCATTTTCTGACTCATTTTGAGTCGAGGATTCACCCACCTCATTTGTTTGTAGATAGTAAGTTCCCACGCCTGAGGATTCAAACAAGATCTGAGCTCTAGGATCATCTGATTTGGCAACTGAGAACTTTGACTCTTTTTTAGGAACCAATTTCTGCATCACACCTTTTATAGGTATTCTTGCTTTAGACATATCCATGCTTAGTTCTCCTCCAACATCTTTGCAGAAATTGTGTCCGAGGAGGATTCCGTAGGATGCTGGCACATCGGCCACAAGGACCGTCATTTTTATTTTCTTCTCTGGGTATGCGGCGAATGCATATTGCGCATCTTTGATCTGGCCGATCAATGGCACTTGTTTATTCTCCATGGAGAAACAACGGCTGAAAGTTTTGGTCATCTCAAGGCCCAAGGCAGTGGCTACTTTGGCGGGCATCACGTTGTCGAATGCACCAGAGTCTATGACACAGTTACTCAGCTTAAAATCATTTACAAGTAGGGAGATGAAAAACGGATCAATGCGTCCGAAGGCGGTTGGAGGATTAGATACAAGGTTACTCTGTGGCATCTTGGGTTTAGGAGTAACAGGGGTGTCAGGAGGTGTATCCTGACTTGGGAAAATTCTTTTGTCATTAACAAACTTGACAAGCCTGTCAAATTGGTCGGGGTTGGCTTTGAGGTATTCAGCCTAGGACATTTGAACCTTGGTTTTCTTGGCATGGTCAATAATGTCAAAAGCCTGGAAATAATTTTGTAGGCTAGAAGTCGTAACTTCACTGATTGGTTCTACAAAAGGCACACTGGTCTTTGGAATGAGAGGATTAGCTTTAGGAATAACGGGAGTTGATGAAGAAGGGCGAGGTGTACTTACTTGTGGATTTGTTGCTTTCTTGGGTTGCCAAGGGAGGGGAGACCCTCTTTTGGCAATCGTGACCAGCGGCTTTTCTTTTTCAGGGACAGCAGCAGCTTGAGCTTTATCAAGCTGATTTTGTTGATGCCGCGTAAAAACAGCATAAGTATCAGTCACCAAGTCATCTTCGTCTTCTTGCTCCGCCATTTGCAAGTAGCTAATCTTGGAGTCGCCAGCCGATTCAATTTCTTCTTCTTGGAAGAGATCGGCATTTTCTTCTTTAGGGTATTCTTGTTGTGCATAATCGTCTTGTTCAGCCTCGTAGTATCCCGCAGCATTGTTAGCGAGTGGGGCTTCCAGACCAAGCCTTCCTGGGGGCGCTGGGAGACAATTTTGATTTTTTTTGCTAGCGTAATTAGGGAAAGTCCTCCTAGGGACGTCCTTGTAATTGCTACTGTTGTTATTGTTTGAAACTTGCTTTTTGAGAGACAAGACTTCATTTGCCAGCCTTTGGACCATGGGATATGTGAAATTTGAGCTGGCACTAGGAGTACTAACATTGGATACCGAAGACCCTAAGGCTTGCATCCTTTTGTTTCCGTTAGTTCCCATCCTTATTTCTCCAGCAAGGATCATGTCATCCTCCAGGCTGGTAGCTAGTTGCTGAGCTGCTTCAACATTAACAAGATTATCCCTACGTAAGTAGAAACTCACTTTGGGTAGTTGTGTGTTGATGAAGAAGCACTTCAGGTTATGATCAGTCAGTCCTGCATCATTTGGGATCCGTGTCACCAATTTATTAAATTTTGCCACGAACTCGCGCATGGGCTCGTGAGCTTCTTTACGCATGGTGGTGAGTTGTGCCAATAAAGCATGTGAATCTTCAGCATGTTTGAATCTTTCTTCAAACTTGGTGCGAAGAGAAGCCCAATCGGTGACAGAGGCGTTAGGAAGAGTAAAGAACCATTCAGCTGCAACCCCTTGAAGGGATTCAATGAACAATCTTACAGAAACATCTTCATGCTCAATGCCGAGAACGCCACAAACGATGTAGAATGCGGATATGTGCTCATCGGGATGTTGTTTGCCATCACCTTGAAACTTTGGGAGATGCTTCCTGGATACGTGTGGCAGCTCATGCAAAGGTGCGGCCAAACGGAGGGGACCAAAAGCATTTCCCCATGGTTCTGTAGGTGGTGCGGCCATAACTGGTTGTGCAACGGGTACCTGAACGGGACATTTGCGGTAAACAGACCAAACACTTGGGAGACGAGATCTTTGGCTATGCAGAGGGTAGCTTACAGCACGTTGCAGTGGTGACCTTACTCGTGGAGGAGTAAATGGAAAATTACGTTGCAACAACTATTCAAAAAGTGGATCTGCTACTCCTCGAGCCCTCAATCCTCGTGTATATATCCGGTCCGCCAGAATGTAGATCTGAATAAGATGGATATTATAAAGTAACAATATACAAAAGAACAGCAAGAAACATGAAACTTATCTACTTCAATCAAAAGCGTGAGGCTTAGATTGCGTATGTCATTCCCCAGCGGAGTCGCCAAAAAACTGTTGGGTGAAAATTATGTAATCAACTTTTCGATAGATTACACAACTAGGACTTCAGCCACAACTATGTGAGATATGAATCTCTCCTCTCAGAAAAGGGGAGGCGCCCTTCTTACTACTGACGGAAGCGATAGCAAAACAAATAAAGTAATTACACAATGTACACAATACTTACGAAGTGGGGGGGGGGGTGTGTTACATTCATCCTTCTCTCTTTTTTCAGAGAAGATGTTTACAATGCTTCACTGTTGGAAGTTCTCAATTCTTAATAACTTTAAACGATCAATTAGCAGTAATACCAATACCTCTATCTTGTCAAAGCAAAGCATAGAGATACCAAAAGTAATTAACAATAAACAAGTAAAATAAAGGGGAAAGCTCACGAAGGCACAAAGTTGTTTTGTAGCTTTATCAATGGTGGATTTGTGATAGATGTGTCGTTTGTCGCATTAGAAGCACAAAGTCTTCTTAGATGCAACAATCCCTCGAATAGCATGAACAATTACAAGTGCAAAGTCTTGTAGATTATCCAACCAAAATATCCAAAGAGCATGAACAATTACAAGCACAAAGTCTTGTAGATCATCCAACCATAGTTAACCAAAACACAAATGTAAATCTAAGTAAAAGATGTAACACAAAGTTTACATGAATTGCTTAGAGTCTTTTAGATATCACTTACTAATTACCACCAAAAGAGATCAATTCACAAGATTATCGAATCCAACACAAAGTCTGGCTTGCAATCTTCTTCTTTATTGATCAAATTTTGTTTGCAAAGTATGAACACAAAGTTTCACAATTTATCTCAAAAAGGGCAGCACTTCGTTGCAAAATACTAAAAGATCCTTAATACAATAGAAATCCCTCATATTTATAGAAAGAGGGATGAGCAAAATTAGGAAACTAACTTGAGAAAATCAAGGAAAGTTAGGTGAGCGATTCAAGGAGATCTCACCTAACTTTGACCAAAGTCAAAGTGTAATTTGTTTTCAAAAGATTACATCTCGAACTTGGTGCAATTACAATTTACAAAAAGACATAAAATGTCAGGAAATATTTACAAGATGCATAAAAGGATGCATCGAAAATGTCTAACACTGGAGATCAGGAACCTTCATGTTTCCTTGCTTTGGGCGCGGAAGTCTTTGTATTTCTTCTTGGTCTCCTGCACGAACTTCTCATCTGGACCAACGGTGTAATCCACAATGGTGTGAATTCTCGTGATCGATCTCATGGCAGATGAGTAAACCTTCTTGCATCTGTCAAGATGCGTTTTCAGGTTATCCAATGTGAGCCTTGTATCACACATGACGTTCAGAGAGGCTTCTGAAAAGTCTGCGCTGTCAATCATCTTCATGATGGCTTCCTTGAAGATTTGGGATATTTCTATGGCTGGCAGGAAGACACGATTTTCCTCAAGAAGTTGTCCTGGCAACTCCTTGATACCTTTTTCAAGAATAACACGATGCCCTTCGACATCTTCCTGCACTTGGTGGAGATCTTCCGTAAGAGATTGAATCACTTGAATTCGGTGTTTCAAAGATTCTCTTACCTCAATGAACTTTTCTTTGTCGGGAATTACCCCGGCTTCCACCAATTTACTAAGCTTTACCTGCTTCATCTGTGACCATGACAGCAGGCACTTTTCCATATCTCTGCGCTCTTGGGAAAGTACACTTTTTTCTTTATCAAGCTCTGCGGTGAGCTTGGCCAACAAAGTAGTTTTCTCGTCCGCAACAATTATGATCTAAGATCTGTGTTCTATGATCTTCTCAACGAAATCATACAACACCCTGCCTTTGGAGGCGAACTTCTTAGCTTTCTTGACAGCTGGGTCCTCAATACTTACCACTACCAACGGTTGTGCATTAGTTGAAGATCCTGCAAGTCTCCTTACAACAGTGGCATAATGCTCTGCCCTTTGTTTGTACATATTGCGAGCTTGCTCCATGTTATCCAGTCTTCCAGCCAAGATGTCCAATGTCACTTGCGCATCTGCTTGTACACTTTCATTGGTAACCTTGCCAAGCTGGACTCTTGTTACCGTGTAGTCCTCCATATGGACATCTCCTTCTTCTTGCGGTGGTATGCCAATCTCCGCATACTTGTGGCCAGTCTTGTCAACGTTTAGCCTTGAGTATACTTTTTCCTTTTTCTTCCCTTTAGCCTTTGGAGGGACTATCTATTCGAGGTCGAGCTCCTCTGGAGAGATCATTTGCTTCTTCCACTTTGATACTTGAGATATCAGCCAAGGGGGAAGGAAGGAGGTGTGAACTTCTGGATTCACTGTGAACTCAGTCATCATTGTCACCTTTGAAGTTACCATGGGTATCATGACAATAGGAGAAGTGTCTGTCATCATTGCTCCTGTAGACTGCACATTGAGCTGAACAAGCATTGACTCATTCAAGAACAGATTGAATTCAGTTTCAGAAGTGATATCATACGTCGGTGAAGACAGGCTAGGAATGGATGATGGAGGACTTGACAGTATATCAACCTTTTGGCGTAACAACTAACACCTCTGCAGTATGAGTTGGTACAGACAGCTATGCACACTACGCAATGAGTGCTCGTCAAATGAGGAGGGGAAGCTCCCTCGTTGTGCTTGACAAAAGTACTTGAAAAGGGAAATAAACTAAACTATATCCTGTCTTTTTGTCTCAACTGTAAGAGGTACAAGGCTTTCTCAAAAACTCTATACGTTGCAGCTAAGTATTTTCTGGTTTCGCAGATTACTAACTACAACTAGGCTAATTACTTAAAATCTATCAAGTTTCCTCAAGAAAACAAAGCATGAGGAAATGGAGCAAGGATGACTATCTGACGATAAACAAGTATAGATTCTCAACTTGAAGGCAAGGTGGCACATCTATCAGCTCAATCTAAACAAGTTTATTATTCACAAAACACCATACGATAAACAATAACAGATTCTCAACTTGAAGGCAAGGTGGCACATCTATCAGCTCAATCTGAACAAGTTTATTGAACACAAAAAAATTGATCTAACTAAGGAAAGAATTCACCATCATAATTGCATGAAACCCAAGTGGCATAACAATTCATCATAACCGTAAATACGCATGAACAGATACAGAACAAGTAATATTGAAGCCAAGGTAGGCACAGCATATATTCCTCTCTCGTGCAAAAGTTATATACGAATGAGCAAAAGCTCTTATTTATAGACATCAAAAGGTGTAGGGAACCCTAAAATCACCTTGAGTCAACTACAGTCTTGCAATGCATGCAAGATTTATTACTAAACCCTAATAAAGTAAACTATCTGAGTTAACTGGAAAGCTACCATCAGTTAACCGAAACATCTAACCTAAATGGACAATGTGCAAGCATGCACATCCTTATTGAAAGCAAAGTTAACTGGAACACTACCCTCAGTTAACTAAAAACCCTAATCCTAATATGTGAAGATAACTCCAAGGAAGAGATATGCATGTATGAAGTCAGCAACTGAACTCAAGACTGAAAGTCGAGTTAACTGCTGCTCTTGACTCTATCCTCGAAAATAACTACAGGTCCCAACTGGCAGATCACTCCAAGTCATCTCGGTCCAACACCTCGACCAAGAATTCATCAATCACTCTGTCTTCTGGAACTTTAACACTGTCCAAAACAATAATCTGTTTCTTCAATTCTTTGTCACTCTCCTTGATCGTATGCATGCATTCTCTGACATCTTCAGCCGCCTTCTTGAAACTAGCTGAAATAATTGAAACATTTTCCAACTTAGCGGCCACAGGATCTCCTTCAAGGTTATCACAAGTCAGCTTCTCAAACTCAGCTGCCACAGGATCTCCTTCAAGGTTATCACGAATCAGCTTGTCAAAATCAGCTTGCACTTCATTTAGTGCAATATACGTGCCATCTTCAAGAAGGTAATTACACGGAATCTGAACAACAAAACCACTGACAAGTGCAAGAGCTCCGACAACATTATCTTTCAGTGAAAACAACTTGGTAGAGATCTTTTCACATATCTCCATTTTGAAAAGGTGTTGCTCCTTCCAAGTGAAGACCTTATCTCTATCTTCATCAATCTCCAAGGCATCATATGCAACAGACAACTGAGATACAAGAACTCGATCCTTGGCCAAACCCTCTGCAACTGAAATTTCGAGCAGCTGAATGCCTTGACGTAGTTTATGTGCATCACTCCTCAACTGATACACATCCATAAGAAGACACCGACCTATAGCAATTAAGCCTTCAATCCAGTTATCCAAAAGTCTGCCATGATTTACTAACTGATCCAGCTTTCGTTGTTCTGCAGGTGTATTCTGTGGAAGCACAGGTGCTCTACTCGAATTTCCGTGGACAAGATCAAAGATATATTGACGAAGTTGACTATTCTCAGCTTTGAGTAGAGCCTTATCTTCCCCATCCTTCGTGATGCGTTCTTCAAGATTATTGGTGACAATCTTAAGAAGGCTCACGTCTGTCTCTCGAGTGGTCCTGCCAAGATTAGCCTTGGTGAAAGTAAAGTCACTGACTTCGACTTCATCTAGGCTCTTACCCTCTGGAGGAGTAGCAACCTCTATAACAATCTCTGACTCTGGAGTCTTCTCGATATGCACCTGCTTCTTGATTTTCTTATTCGACCTTCTCTGATAAGGTTCATCGAACTCAGATAAATCAAGGTTGTACGAAGGTTCTTGCCTTTGTCTCCCCAAACTTCTCTCGAGCCAACAAGACTAAACAATATTATCAATTCGAAGAGAGACTGTCCCTGATGTATCAACCTATGGTGGTTCGGTTGTCTCTGAAGAGCACAAAAGATTTACTGAGAGGGGGGGGTGAATCAGTAAATCAATTACAAACTTTTATTTCTTAATCTTTTCAAACTTTATTACAATCAACTTTTTGATATGAACCAATTTCCACAAGTTGACACAACTTTATTGAAGTAATTTCTTTTTCAAGTAGGCACCAACCTACAAATTTACAATAAGATGATTTAGTAGAATGAATTCCACAAGGAACACCTAGACCTCTCCAAAATTTAGTAGACACCTGCCTACAAGGAGCACCAACCCCTAATGCAAGGCACCAAACCTTGACTTGATGGAAGTGAGACTGCCTTCAATCTGATCTGCACAAGCCCAACTCTCCAATCTGCTCTATGTGATCCAAGATATCACCTTCAGCCCACACAAGAAGGTAGGAATCTGACTGATCTGCAAGTCTTCAAAATTACACAACCACACCTTCAAAGCAAGAATGAATTGCACATATATACTTTGATCTAAGATTGTGCCTCTTGATGAAAGATCATAACTTTGCCTCTTCAACATTTACTCATACCCCTTCATTAATCCGATTTTCTGCCTTAATGATTTTGTTTTGATTATTTTGACTATGTTACTCCAATAGTGAACAGATCAACATACTCTTTCAGGTACGAATGATTGTGTCTCCCCCTTTTTTTTTTTTTAACATATAAGCATTCTTAGTTACTTTTAGTGTTTACGTCTCTTTAAGAGACTCTCCCCTTTTTTATTAAAAAATAAAATTCTTTTTAGAGATTACGCCCATCCAAAAAGGCACGACACTTCAAGATTATTGCGGCCTTTCAAATATCGCGTCCTCAAGCACTCTCGTCTTTTGGTTATGCGTCTATTGAAGAAATCGCGTCCTCTCAAGTTTGAGATCGCGTCTATTCATTAATGATTAACATTCGTGGTGTTTAAACTTTTCCGCAAGTTCATTAACCAAATTCCACATCTATTCAAATACGTCTATTCAAGTTCCGCATCTGTTTAGATACGTCTATGCAAGTTCCGCATCTGTTTAGACACGTTTATGCAAGTTCCGCATCTATTCATTCTGGCAGTTATACTGAAACATGTTCTTTACTGAAACGTATTCTTTTAATAACACATCTTTTAATATTTGAGTCATCATAAACACGTCTCTTAATGAAAGCATATCCCCTTAAAATTTAACAAGTTCATTAACCAACCTGTTAAGAAGAACATACGAGTTCCTTTCATAGAATAACCAACACGTATTTTGACAAAAATACGCGCCCCTTAGAGTCACAGATTAATTAGTTTTTAATCAATCTGGAAATAATCACCATCTTCAGATTGATACGTGCCAATATTTTCAAGCTAACTTCTCAAAATACGTACCAAGCCAAATACGTATCAAGCTCCAAGATATACTTCTCCACATTTATTTGTTTTTGTCATGTCCCCATTTTTGGCGAGCATCAGAGTTCGTAAGTTTAGCCTATCACGAGACCCTCGTAGGTAAGTTTAGCCTATCACGAGACCCTCGTAGGCTGATAGAGTGGTTAGAGGGTTGTTTCGGAGCTTGGCTCAGCTTCTGATTGGCAGTTTTGATCAATTGGCTTTCGTTTGGGCTCGATCGAAGACTTTTTGCAGAATTGCTATTTTTAGCAGTTCCTGGCAGTCAGCGTGGGACCCCTGCTATTTTTAGCAGTATGGACTTATGGCATTCAGAATCACTTCCGTTGTCGTCAGCATCAGACGGCTCGAGCATCGGGTTAATAATGAGCGAGATATTAATATTTAATTGAATTAATTAAATATTAATTATTTAATGATTATAATGTAAAGTTATAATATTAAATTATAACTTAAGTGATTTGCCTTGAGGGGTGCGCCCATCATCAGAAAGGGGCCAGTTTGCGAATTAATTTATTATAAAATATTCTGGCTGGAACTATGGGAAATTAAAAGATTAAAAGTTGAAATATTTTAAAATTCCCTATCTTTAAGGAAATCGCACTTTTGTGCAATAAAGGGGTTTTGCATTGGTTTTTGAGCTATTATGACATTTTGTGAATCGAAAATTTTCCAGACTTTGCCAGAGAACGGAGACCTTAGGGTTTGTGTTCGAAATTCTTGGAGAACGAGCCATCTCCATTGAATCAGTTCAGAGGGTGTGAGATACCACCCGATTTACTGTCAGTTGTGAGATTTTCTCATCCAGAGGAAATCACGGAGCTTCAGAGGATTGATTATCTTCAGAGATCTGTCAGTGTTTGCACTCAGCATACTTTCCATTCATCTAGACGACCATCTTCAGAGATTCTGGAAAGCTACAGGGAAGCCGTACATTTTAGTTTATTGCTGATTACTGTTTACCAGCCGTACAAACTGTACCTGGCCGTACATCTGCAAGCTACTTGGAGATTCAAATCTCAGAGGGTTTTGCCAGGGTTTAATTCAAAAGATACATCTCTATCAGGGCGCACCTATTTAACAGAGTTCTGGAGTTTCAAACATTGATCTAAAGGAAGCCGTACATTTGCATTTATACCAGCTGCTGCAGCCGTACTCTCACACAGCCGTACCTTCCAGTCACAAGGAGACGCCTTCACTTTTGATCATTTATCTGCTTTCACTCAAGCGCCTAGCATACTGGGACATTCCTTGGTTACCAGACGGGGGGAGAAGGGAGGAGCCAACTCAGCCGTACCTTATTGTTCATTTACAGCCTGCTGTTTACCAGGTTTTTATCATAAAAAAAAAGTGTATTCTCATTTGCATGTTAGCAGATCCATGTTGCATTGAGCTCATATGAATGATAAAAGAAACGCCTTCACTATACCTTGTATTTTCTATGCATATTGGCTATCTAGGATTTTTATAGAATTTATTATTATTTTTCTAGCAAAATCGTACTCTTCATTTATTGCTTAAAAACCCTAGAAACGTCCAAAACTCAAAAACTTCAGAAAAGATCGGAAAAACTGTCAGATTCAGAATTAGGGGAAACAAGGGGTTTCTACAGTTTTCTAACTTCAAACTGAAACATGTATATTTCTTTGATCTGATATTTATCTATAACACTGAGATGCATGCTTCAATCTGTAGACTGTTAATTTTTCTATGTAACACTCTTAGCCACGTACTAAGCTCGATTACATACCAAGCTCTTTGTTTGACATCAATGACAATTTTTCTAACAGTCTCTGATCCTACTCGAACTGGTATCTCAAGCTCTGAATCTATATCAATAGGTTGCACATGTGACGAACTAGGAGGTGAAACATGAGGCTCAGCCTGAATGACTGTCTCCACTGGGATCTCAGGTGCTTTCTCGACTTGTTTCTGCTTCCTTTTACCAGTAGTCCTCTTTCCTGTGTCTCCGCTGAGTCTAACTCCTTCAGGTGGCTAAAATAGCCTTGACCTGAGGCCTTGACCTCGAAGTAGAAGGTAATGAAGAAAAATTCACTGGCGGCTTTGTAACAGGAACTGATTTTCGCCTTCGTTTGCTCTCTAAGAACTGCTTGCTGGTCTTCATAACCGATCTAGACACATCCTCAATAGAAGTATTCTCCTTAGCATACCAATCTGGTGAGCGAAATGGTTGCCGAGCAATTTGATCCTTGACATATGAATTGAGAAGAACCTCTCCATCATCATCTAATAAACCATCAACATCTTCTGATAGGTAATCAGAGAGCTGAGTGATAGTGAGTCTACAATAGTGACGACGACGAACCTCGAATTCATCTTCACAATTAGCCCAAAAATCTTCAAGTGTTGGCTTATGTGCAATCCCTCGCTCTAACCTTGCTGCATAATGACCCAAAGGATCATAGGAACGCCTCTCAGTATGAGTTTTAAGTTTGAATCTCTCCATCTCAGTTGACATATGCTTAGCATCTGCTCTAGTTCTGCATGCGAAAATGCCCAATCCAAACGGAAAAGTAGCTGCAGACTTATGACGACTGCAAAGAAAGGAATGAACATGCTGCATCTGTCTGAGAAACTCCATGAAGATGATCTTGTCTGAAGGATACCTCGGTAACATCAAAGGATCTCCAACATATCCATAAACCCGGATGTATGTGAAAGTAGGGAATTGGATAAACCAATCTGCCCAAGTCTCCATTGCTGATTTTGCTTCGGCAGAAATACAGATGTGCATTTCGTTGTCAAGATCTTTGATTGTCCTCATGGAAAAGTGATCATGCTCGGAAATCTTGTTCAGATTTAGAAAACTCTAACTGAGAATAGTACTCATGAACATGCTGCACACCAAGAGTCCCGTTAGTTTTTAGGTGTCTATAGCTGCCTTGAAATGCAACTAAGTAGACCAAGTAAGACACCATATGAAACTCATGAAACCTGAGAAAATTAGTAATCTGCTGATGTAGGCAATCACTAATCAACATAGCCTATTCAAAATGTTCTGTGCCATCAAGGATTCTGGAAATGATGTAAACCATCCATGGTCGAAAAGTGCTAGCATCTTCTTAACTTGTAACTCGATTAAGCAAAGTTATCAAAACAGCAATCTCGTCTTTAAATTCACCACGACCAACCTTTTTAGGCATGTTAGTCTTTTGAACTTTCAACCATCTCTGAGCCACCTTTCTCTATGAACGTTCTTGATCTCCATCCCATATCTTCTCACAGGCCTTAATAACCACAGTGAAATTATCTGAACGAGGAGGAATAGCAAAGCATTTCTCTACATCCTTTGGCTTAAGACTGCAGATAACCCTCCCATCAGCTGATCTAATTTGTCGTGAAGACGAGTCATAATGCTTGATGCAAGCAAGAACAAACTCGAGATCAAAAGTGGTGACAGGAATCGATGCCACTGCCAGCAACCCGGAACGTTCAAGATTTCTCAATAAATTGCTGTTAACACCCTCTAAACTGCTCAGGTGAACCACTGGATAAACATGACTTAAGTCTATGTCTGAAGTTTTGACAAAATCATGTATAAGAACCGATTTGGTCCTATAATCAATGAGATTGAACTGCATTTTGAAAATGAAGACTTTTGACTGTAAAGTCGAATATATTCAGAAAACTTTCTGGAAAGACTGAAAATCTCTGAACAAGGCTAAAAATAGCCTATAGCGGGAAAAATTTTTGAAATTTTTCTGAAACATGAGTTTTGTGCTGAATCAAATTCTAAGACAACCCAGATAGCTTGATTCTCAAAAAAATGTGTTTCGGACCCACATGCAAAGAGGTTTTTGGAAAAAAGCACAAAGCTTCAGAATGAAGGCTACGGGGCAATTTTCTCGGAAAAATCTAAGACATGGGTTTTGCTGCAAATGCTGAAGTATGCGAACCTAGATGATCAAATTCTGAAAATATGTTGAATTTCTTTGACATGCGTAGAAAGTACCTAAGATGAGCAATAGAAGAAATAAGACAGAAGAAAGAAGGTTTTATTTGCTCTGCTTCTGTAGAATTCGCCTATCTCTGTTTTGAATTCGATGAAACCTGCATCCAAATTGAAAACAAAGTCTGGAATATTCTTCTTCTGGACAAACTGAATCCGTTGCTACGAAGAACGCTGAAATCTGACACCTGTAGCACCTTCAAATCACTGTTTGCTCAAGAAGAATGTATTTCTCTAAGCTTGGGATGAAGAATAATGGACGCCTAAGTCTGAATAAATAGACTTTCATCACTAAAATTCGTAACAAATGCATGCAAATTTAAAAATGGCGCTTGAATTGTGATTGGACCTCAAAAATCCACACCTAGCCAATGATTGGCTCTCAATTCAGTTAACTGAAGACTAAAATGCCCTAAATAAAGCACCATGCTTTAAGACTAAAAGTCGCCATATTAAGACTTCGGTTTGCAAAATCCATTTAAAGCATCATGCAAATCAAGAAACCCCAGTTGACAAATCCATTTTGAAGTCGCCACACTTGAGAACTCAAAATCCATGCTTTAAATCTCTAGTTAGAAACCTAACTAAGGCGTCCACTTTAGAAACTAAAGTTAAAATCCATAATGAAGCGCCAACTTCACAAAACTCAAAAATGCACCATGCATTTAAGCTCAAGTTGACCTTTTGACATACACTTCAGTTAAGTGGACATGCAAAACCGTAACTCAACATGCAAAGTTTGTTAACTAAACATGCAAATTAGTTAACTCAACATGCAGAACTGACAAAGCACTCAACATGCCAAAATGTTAACTGGAGATGACAACCCAGAAATCGTTCTCTTCAACTGAAAGTCAAAATTCAAATATTTAACAATATTCAAAATTCCTCTTTTAGGCGCACATATGATTTTAAGTTTGAAAAACCAACTTGACTTTTGGCATTTTTTCTCCAGACTTGGCCATTTTTCATGAAAACTGAAATTTGAACCTCTTCCGGAACCTCTGTTCAATCCCTGATACTGGCTGACTGACCTCACCGATTGACTGGCTGATAGGTGCATTGCAGAGCAGGACAAAAACTGATCAAAAGATTCCTTGAGACTGTAGGCAATAAAACTAAGATCTGAAAGCTCAAAAATCCAAGCGCCCTTTTCAAAAGCTGCTCTTTTCCTCAGACTTAGTCAAATTTTCTCCATCTTCATCAAGTACGAAGGGAAAAACAAATCCTCCATAACTTCTGACTGACAAAGTTTCAGGACTGGATCATTGGCTCACTGCGGAGCTGAGTTCATTCCACACGATAGCTGCAAAGGCACATTTCTTCAGAAAACATCATCTGAGGAGTGAAAAACAAGGGCACCTTTTTGAAAAGATGCTCTTTTTCCTCCAGAGATGGCCATTTCTAGAACTGACCAAAATAACACTAAAACTCTGACTGCACGCTGACAGGTCATCTTCTGATCTGACGGAGACAAGCAACAGAAAGCTGGACCTAACACGAACAAGCTGAATATCTGAGATTACCAAAAAGAAGGCATTAAAGGCTTCAAAAGCTCAGGCGCCTTTCTGAAAATGTGCTCTTTTGCTTTTTCTTTGATATTTTGACCAAGATTTAACCCCATGTTTGACCTCTGGCTCAAGTAATCCAACAACTCAAATTCACCCACTGACGGATGCATTGCGAATCCTAAGAAAATGTGAGAAAAACATCTCGGGTGGCATTTAATCAAAAACCTTCATTTGACACCTCAAAAAGATGGGCGCCTTTCTCAAAAGCTGCTCTTTTCTCCAGTGTTAAGTCATTTTGTCGTTTCTCTTATTTTCCGCTATATCTTCCATAACTCGAACAAAACAGGTCCATTTGACAGGTTTGATAGGTCATTGCGAAGCTGACGTGATGTCGGACAAATGTCTGTTGGAGGTGACAAACCCTAAAAACAGATCTGAGCCCCTAAAAGATAGGGCACCTTTTTAAAAATGTGCTCTCCTCTCTAGAGATAGAAAAATTTGACGATCTTCCTTCAGATTTTCAATTTTCTTAAAATTCCTCAGTAACAGACTGACATGAAACTGACACAAGCTCCATATTTGAAAAGCCCAAAAATGACCTTCTGACATCACTTTAACAAAGTTAAGACTATCTTTAGCAAAATGCCTTAGTGAAGCAAAAAATTTGGTTTGGGTACAACACAACTGTATGAATGCTTGTCACCGAGGGAGTATCAAGCGGGGTTGATGCTGCAGGAATAGTGGATACCTCTACTGCAGGAATGCATGTGGTAGGAATGGGTGATGAGGGAACAGGAGGTGGAGGAGTACTTGAATTTGGAGGGGTATGAGGAACACTAGAAATCACAGGCGATGACGTTTTGGGAATTTCCTCAACTACACTCTCATGTAGAGACATAGTTCTTTCTTGATCGTGCTTGGGTTCCTGTTGAGCACCCTCTTGTCTCTCCGATTCTGGTTCACCTTCGGAATCACCTTCAGATTCTTCTTCAGAATCTTCTTCAGACTCTTGTCCACTTTCAAAAACTTCTTCTGCATCGGAGTTTGCTTCTGATGAGTCTTCATCTTCAGCGGATTGATCACTGGAAGTACCTTCTTCATCGGAATCTATCTCCTCTAAAACAACCTTTTTACCTTTAGAGCGAGATGGATCAGATTCCATGGTTTCTCCTTCTGGGACGGCCTAGGTATCTTTCTTGCCAACAATAAACTTGATCCTGGGACCTCTTCGTGAAGAAGTGGGAACAACCGCTGATTTTTTTTTCATGCGGAGTTCTTGCTGTCGGCGAGCTTCTGCTTCGGATTCTTCTCCTTCCGAATCTGTTCTGAAACTTTTCATTTCAAAACCATGCTTATGTAATCATTCTACAGTATTGGATAGGATTGGCACCAATCTCTCTCTCATGCTAGTACTTTCTTTCCTAGACCATTGAATTGCAGGCAACGGCCTTTTAGAAACCTCTTGTTCATCATAGACAACATTCATGATATTGGCAGGATCTGTGAAATCCTCTGGTAGGTCAGCAATATCAAGGTCTCTGATCTGCTGCACAGTCAACCTACAATAATCCATTTTGCGAATGGCTTCTTCATCTTTGCAATCAGCCCAGATGCTTTCAAAACGGTACTTGTGATGATGACCCTTTTGCAATTGCCTTCTGACATCCCAGTAATCAAAATCAAACCTATACCTGTAAGTCCTGATTGTCATGATTTGCATCTCAGCATAAACAGATTTGGCTTTCTGTACAGTTGGGATAGTATATCTGTCGATTGTCAGTGGGAACTTGAATCCACGCTTGTGATTATTTTTTCGTTCTTTATGCACTGAAATCAGCTGTCTGCACATCTCCATGAGAACCCACTTGTCCGAAGGATATCGTGGCAGCATGTAAGGGCAGCCAGTGTAGCACCCTACTCTTAAATAAGTAAATGTTGGAAATTGTATAAATAAGCATCCAACTTTACTTACCGCCTTATAGGCCTCATCAAATACCCTTCTCCTCTCGAGATTCAGATCAAAATTGGAAAGCAAAGGTGCGAAGAAATCATCAATAACCTGCCTGAAATGATGGAAGCTTTCCTTCAATTCCAGTTGATAGAAGAATTTATACACAGGTACCAGCATCCGATTCCCTTTTGTGGATAGACTTGAAAATTGCCTCATTACAGCTGCTGCATACACCAGATAAAAAGTCATATAGAATTTTAATGTAGAAGGTGCATTGATCAGTTGCTCATGTATTTCATCGCTGATCTGTTTGCCCCAGTCAATGTGAACTTTTTGTCTTCTTATAATCCTGATGTATTCATACATCCAATCCTGAAAAGTGGATGATTCAGGCAAGCCTTTCACTCTGCTTAAAAATGTGATCATATCTTTGACATCATCTTTGAAATTACTTCGCAGGAGTCCCTTTGGCCATCTAGAAACAGTTTTCCTAGGCTTCTTCAACCATTGGCTATTTATTAGGTTTTTAGCCTTGTTGGGATCAGCGTCAAAGACTTCTTGTGCTTTTTGTATCGAGATGTCAATGTACTTCTCCATTTGAGGAACTTTAAACACAATATCAAAGAAGTCAGGGTCGAGTCTTAAAATCTCGTGCCCAGAAGAATCAATCACGCTTCTGCTTTCCTTGATGTAGTGGGATGCCACTTGAAGGACAAATTTCGTATTGTGTGCAGCAGTAGGGAACATAGCTACCAAATGCAGGCTACTGTGTACAATTGCTCTCATCGGATCAGGAAAAGGCTTCTTCTCAGTTTTCTTTGCAAAATCAACCAAGTCTTGATGACCAACCTCTGTGTCTTTTATTTCTTCCACCTTGGAGACCACTACAGTTGGCGGATAGACACCTTGATACTTATATTGCATTTTGCCTTTTGCTTTTGAAGAAGACGGAGGTTTTTTGGCAGTCATCTGAGAGCAGCTGAATCTTTGATCAATCAACTTTGAGGATCTTGAAAAGAGACTGCAAGATGTGGAGTTAGAACAAACGTTAGTCGTTAAACAGCATGGGAATGCATGAGGTGAGTAATGACGATGAGCAAGCGTGGAGCGGATGACAAGGCACGCAAAACGATGCACAAAGTGGGTGGAAGAAGGTTTGAAACGAAATTGGCAAGTTTCGAGGTGTGGGGAAGGAAAATTGGGAAAAATGTAAGGGCACTGAAAATCAGCACCCTTGCATTTTTAAGGAAGCTGACTTTGGTGTAGAGGCGTTGAAAAACAATGCTCCTGCACTTCTCAGTGTTGGGCAAAATTTTCATATCTTTGGGTGTAATGGCGCTAGTTTTTAGCGCAACTGCATTTGAAACATAAACTTGGAATCAAAAGTGCAATGATGTTAGAGGAAAGTGCCTTGACCATCTAGAAGTATGGAACGCTTAAAAACACTACTTGGAAACATGTATTGGACTGTAATCAACCTCCAAATCATCGCCATTGATTAAGTGAACGAAAACCATGCAATCTTTCTCACAAAACGTGAGTTGCTTTTATTGCTCGCACTAAAACATTGTTGAACGGCGACGTGAGAAGAAGTAACACGAGTGGGAGAATGAATGAGAGGAAAAACGTGTAGAGAGGAAAGCCATGTTAAAAACAAGCAAGGGGGGTTCGTTGAAGGAACGAAGTTTGACGAAACGAGATTTAGGTAAGAGAAAGACAAACCCACAAATAAACAAGACACCATAAACAAAAACAAAGAAGAAAAAAAGAAAAAACACGAGGGTTTACTAAAAACATAAGAAAACAAAGATAAATAAAAATGCACATGTAGAACACTAAGACGTGTACAAAACAGTGAAGGAAAATAGAGGAAAGGTAAGAGGAACGACTTACCAAGAGAAAACGTGAAACTTGGTTGGGAGGAACTTCAGATTTCTCCAAAAACGTGTTTTGCAGCTTGAGAAGATTTCGCCCAGCAAGAAGGAATGGAGTTTGAAGACCACAAACAATGAAAATGAAACAATAAAATCACTTTTAAGTGAAAGGGAAATACAAAAACTTAGCTCAAGTCACCCAATTAATTGAGGCATAAAAAGTGGCACGATAAGTGAAAAACATCAAAGACATGAAGAAACGCGCCCAACCAAAAAATGACTAAGTCTGGACACAAAGTGTAATAGCGCACTTTTTCAGCGCTCTTACATATTTTAACAAAATCACTTTTATGCAGGGGCGCTGATTTTCAGCGCCCATGCACTTTCAACACTTAGCCAATTTTTGGCTGAGCAGGGGCACACTTTTTGAGTGCAACTGCATATTTCACAATTCGACTAAGTATGAATAGTGAGACTTCGCAAAGGAGCTCATTTCGAAGGTCTTCGCAAGGCGAACCTAGGGGGATGCTCAAACTGACTGTTTGAGGCTTTGGAATGCATTACAAGGTGGCTTGAAAATCACCTACGTTTTGCGTGCTTGAACTTCACGAACCCAAGAAACGGACAAGTTTCGTAGGGGGGTTATCCGTGGAACGAGCGCTGCTAGATTCCGTGATAACAAAATAAAAATAATTTATTATTGTTTTAGCCCACATGGATAAACAGCAGAAGAGAACATTGAAATTGAAAGAGCAGAATTATGTGCTTGTGAATAACGTTTTGTACAAACGAGGACTTGATGGAACATTTTTGTTGTGCATCAACAAGGACCAACAACGGCGTTTGTTGGAAACATTTCACAGTGAAGCATGAGGTGGCCACTTTTCATGAAGGGTTACATCATTCAAAATCCTACGAGCATAGTTTGTCTGGCCGACTATATTTTGCGACACATATGATTGGGTGCACAGATGTCAGATTTGTCAACAATTTGTTGGCAAACTTAAGTTGGTGGCCATTCCACTCAGGCCAGTTATCATTGATGCTCCATTTCAGCAATGGGGTTTAGACTTTGTAGGTCCTATCAACCCACGTTCTAGTAAGGGGCATGTTTATGTCCTTATAGCCATAGACTATTTTACAAAATGGGTTGAGTGTAACATTCAAAGTAATCTACCATTTAAGAATGGTAACTAACTACTAGATTCAGTTGAAGTGTAACTAACTAGTTTTTCTTAGGAGAGTTTCCTTTGCAATAACGAACGAAAAAGATAAACAATCTGAACAATAACTACTCAAACATTCATCAACTAACTTCTAATTGTTTTTCAACTTCAACTGAAAAGGAAACAATTAACAGTTTATATAACTGAAAACCACAGTTGGTTAAGAACTAACTTTTCCATTACTTTTGAAATGAATAGAGCATTTATTACAGATATAAATTAAACATAATAAAGTAAATATAACTGAAATTAAGAGAGAGAGAGAGAGAGAGAGAGAAAGAGTTATAAGAAAGTACAGTCTGAAGGCTGGAATGCTTGTACAAGACTCTGTCTTCAAGGGAAAAAGAAATATCATCAAGGGCTTTTCTGCCCAATCAAAGACCAGCTAGTCTCCCGTGTTTCTTCAATTGAAGAAACCCAACCCTTCACGAGGGCAGTCAATAAAGGATCTCACAAATACCATCATGCCATC
Organism: Sequoia sempervirens; assembly: GCA_007258455.2. Taxonomy (NCBI): domain Eukaryota; kingdom Viridiplantae; phylum Streptophyta; class Pinopsida; order Cupressales; family Cupressaceae; genus Sequoia; species Sequoia sempervirens. The sequence continues at coordinate 194,305 of VDFB02023705.1, read as the reverse complement.
TGAGTCTGGTGTCAAGAACCTATACTACCCTGGTTGATCCTTCACTATAGGTACTCCTAACTAGAAAGACCATTCTGACCAGGGGTATATCTGGTTCTTAATAGCTGACCTATGCTTATTCAAAGCACCATAACCTTGGCCAAGGATTTTATCAATAATGAGCATGTTTCTCGTGCTGTCAACACTTTCACCCTTACTCGTCATTATTTCATTTGGCATTTGTGTTTATATAATCATTGACTCAACTCATATTTTGTTCCACAATCAGGGTTAACTTGTTCATTTCTTACACACATGACAAAGTATGATAGTTTTATTCGACGATGAAAGAATACTTTAGTTCATTATAGGTATATTTTATTTCTTCTAAATGACCTTTGAAAAAGACTATGGGATAGACCTGATTCAAGAACAGAGTATGATGTGTTTCAAGTTATTTAGAGAGGAGAAGAACGTAGGAAATCTCGGTAGAAGTTTATGTAATCACAAATAGTTCGCAAGGTTAGAGATCAAAGTTCTGACTAGGTTCGAGGCTTAAACACTGAGTAAAGTGTTGATTTCGAATTTAGCAGAGAGAATGAATATGTAGAGCATTATGATTGCAAGGTCGGGTAACAAGACAAGATCAAAACCAATAGGGAAAGGAGTATTCGACAAGACGGAATTGTGATTTTGCAAAGATTCGATATCATTTAAATAACAACCAATCAAGATCTAAATGTTGCATTATCAATACATAACGAATCCACAATCGAAATTATTGAACTATTTACTAATAACGATTAAGCAAAATGAAAGATTCACATCTCACGTGCCTGGTTACGTAGGTTTGAAGCTCGAAGAATCTCCAGACTCTACCCTCCAACGAGCTAGACAAGGCGGCAATGATTCTAAGGTCCTTAACTGACCAGAAGATATTCAGAGACGGCTTACGCTATAGTTCAAAATTTATTTCCACCTAAAACTAGAGTCTCGAACAATATGATAATGCTTCCACACGCTATGCTTGACGGTAAAATGAGCCCAAGAATGCTCACCCGAAAAGAATGCCAGAGAGAGGAGAAGAAGAGAGTGCGAATGAGGAAACAAGACAAGATGGAAGTTGATACAGAATGAGAAAGCCAAAACAAGTAGAATGCCGATTCCAGAATGAGGAAGAGAAAGTGAGTAAGAGATGAAAAACGAGAGAATGAAGAATGCTTTCTTTTCTTTTTCCCAAAAGATTTGCCAAGGCAATCAAGACTTCCCCCCAAAGACGTCTGCATGCCTTCTCTTCTTGGACGTTTCTACCAAGAATGGTGGCGAAGGTGGCGGGGTGTTACTTTCCCTCTTCACCGACTGCAAGAACTCGTTTTATTATTATTAACCTTAATATTTAATCTTCGGACTTGGGCTTATATTATTATTATTACCTTTACTATTTTATTCATTTATTATCACATAAGATACGCTCCAAGAGTTTACAACATGACTTCCAAGGAGAACGATGGTGATCAATTAACATTGCTTTGTTTTTAAATTATTTAATTGAGTTATAATCCAAGGTTATGACTTCAAGGTAGCCACTTTACACCAACTTGTGACATGATAGTAATTTGATCCTTTATAGACCACAACCTCTCCTTGATGATATTTCCCTTTCCCTTGAGGTGTTGGCAATCCTACAACCACTTGACAAGGAAATAGGGTTAGACTGTTCTTGATTTCATTTTTAAAATAAAAACTCGTCAACACATTCAATATATACATGTATAAGGGAAATCATTTATAATTGCAGTTATAACAAATAAATGAAAAGTTCTTTTCCAGATTTCACATTCACATGAAGGTAGTTAATCACAACTAACATAACGACCATAATTTAATTGCCATAATCTTGTTCAAGACAAAAGGGATGTAACATACTTCTCCCCTTAAGAATCATCATCCCCGATGATTGTTTATTTAAAAGTTTAGGTCTAAAATCATAAATATATATATAGAGTTCTTAATTGTTCATAAACAAATAAGGAAACTTTTGAAGGATTTCATCATAATCCTCCCATGTGGCATTTTCCTCTGAGTACTGGTCCCACTGGACCTTGCATTGTACCACCTTGCGATTACGTAAGCGTAGCTTACGTACCTTTAGCACTCTGAGTGGCTCTATTGTGATTACCCTAGGATTCCGCACCTACAGGGAATTCCAGTCAATCATATGGTCAAATTCTACATAGTACTTCTTAAGATAGGAGACATGAAATACATTGTGCAATCTGGCGAGAGCCGGAGGTAGAGCAATTTTGTATGCTACTGGGTTAATAACTTCCAAGACTTCAAAAGGTCCTACATATCTTGGGGCTAGTTTAGAGGTATTTCCAAATTTGATAGAGCTTTTCTAAGGTTTCACTTGCAAGAGAACTTTCTCTCCAACCACAAACTGCCTGGGGGTTCATTTTGCAGCAGCGTAGCTCTTTTTCCGATCATTAGCTTCCTTCAACCTCTATCTGATTAACTTAACCTATTCTTCCATTTCCTGAAGCATTTTGGGTCCTAGAATGATCCTGTCCTCCATTTTGTTCCAACTGATAGGTGTTTTGCACTTCCTGCCGTACAGTGCTCCAAAGGGTGCCATTTTGATAGCTGATTGATATGAATTGTTATAAGCGAATTCTACCAATGGTAAATATTCTTCCCATTTATATTGCTGGTCCATGTAGTACATTCTTAGTAGGTCTTCCAAAATCTGGTTTACTCTTTCCATTTGACCATCTGTTTCGGGATGATAAGCTGTACTAATATTTAGTTGAGTTCCCAAGGCAGAAAATAGAGTTTGTCAAAACTTGGATGTCATCCTAACATCTCTGTCAGAAATAATCTTTTCCGGAACTCTATGAAGACGGAAAATTTCTTGCACAAACTTTCGGGCAATCACAGAAGCCCCATTTGTCAGATTTTCGGGTATGAAATGTGGTACTTTGGTAAGCCTATCTATTACTACCAGTATTGCATTATGTCTGCTCCTCATCATTGGTAAGCCCTATACAAAATCCATATTGATGATTTGCCATTTCCAGTCTGGTACACTGTGAGGTTGTAACAATCCTGTCGGGTGCTGGTGCTCCACCTTAACCTTCTGACATTCAAAACATCTTGCAACAAATCTGGCTGCATCCTTTTTCATTCCCTTCCAAAAAAATAAAGGTTCAACATTGGCCAGCATTTTGGTTACCCCTGGATGACCTGAGTATGGTGTTGTGTGTACCTCCTTCCATATCAATTTCCTTAGTTCTGGTGAGTTTGGTACGTACATCCTGCCCTTATATATCAAAATTCCATCTACTTCAATTTGGAAACCCTCATATTTAGGCCCTTGTGAGTTTGCTTGAAGAGCTTCATGAACTTGCAGGTAGAATTCATCTTCATTCAATTTTTGTAATATTTGAGCTCTAAAATTTGTGTTGATTGACACCATGGAAGTTATATGTTTCTGTCGGCTCAATGTGTCGGCTACTCTGTTCTCCTTGCCCTTAATGTAACTGACCTCAAAATCATAATTTGAAATTAACTCCATCCACCTCCTTTGGCGAGCATTTAAGTTAGGCTGAGTGAATATATACTTTAAACCTTGATGATCTGATTTGAGTTCAAAAGTCTTTCCTAACAAGTAATGTCGCCACATTTGCAGGGCATGCATAATAGCTGCTAACTCAGATCGTGAGGTGCATAATTCTACTCATACTACTTCAACTTCCGAGATTCATAAGCTACTACCTTCCCATCTTGCATTAATACTCCACCCAAACCATCACCAAACGCATCCATTATAACTACAAAATGACCATTAGGGTCTGGTACAAAATGACCATTAGGGTCTGGTATTACTAAAATTGGTGCAGTCCTTAATTTCTCCTTCAATGTATTAAACGCTTCTTGACATTTATTTGTCCATTCAAATCTCTTTCCTTTTCTTTGAAGGGAGGTAATGGGGTGGGCGATCCTAGAGAAATTTCTTACAAACCTTCGGTTATACCCAGCCAATCCCATGAAACTTCTAACATCATGCACATTTTTCAGTACTGGCCATTCCACTATAGCTTTTATCTTTGCGGGATCTACTGCTATTCCTTTAGCTGATATTATATGCCCCAAGTATTGTACCTATTTTTGAAAGAAAGTGCATTTTGATAACTTTCCATAAAGTTTATGTTCTCTTAATCGTTGGAGGACCACCCAAAGATGCTAAAGATGTTCATCCTCGTTTTTGGAATAGATAAGAATGTCATCGAGGAAAACCAACACAAACTTGTCCAAACAATCTCGAAAAATGCTGTTCATTAGGTTCATAAATGCAGCTAGGGCATTGGTGAGTCCAAATGGCAAAACTGTAAATTCATAATGACCATACCTACTTCTGAAGGCTGTTTTATGAATGTCTTCTTCTTTCAATCTCAATTGATGATATCTTGACCTTAAATCTATCTTGGAAAACACTGCTGCCCCTTTCATTTGATCAAAAAGATCATCTATTCTGGGCAAGGGGTATTTATTCCTAATGGCGAGTTTATTCAACATACGGTAGTCTATACATATGCGAAGTGTTCCATCCTTATTCTTGACAAATATAACCAGAGCTCCCCACAGTGATACGCTAGGTTGAATCAATCCCTTATCCAGTAATTCCTGCAATTGTGCCTTTAGTTCCATTAGTTCCACAGTGGTCATACAATACGGTGCCTTAGAAACAAGTTTAGCCCTTGGAACTAAATCTATGGAGAAATCAAACACCCTTCGTGGTGGTAACCCAGGTAACTCCTCCGGGAACACATCCTGATATTCTCGTAGGTAAGGATATTCTTCAACGAAGGTTTCTTCCTTAAAGTCAGTTTCCATTTCCTCTTCCTTACTTTGTGTGTGCATTAACACATCATCAAAATATACGCTTTCCTTGTATTCCCTAACTTCTTCCATTTTAACTGCAAATATTTGACATCCTTTCCTTTTATTTCTTTTTAACTGCATGGCTGAAATTTTCCGTACCTTAACCTATCATTGAATTCCTTGAATTAACACCAGTTTTCCTAAGTCATCCACACACTCCACTGTCTTTGCAAAACAATCAACCTTAGCCCTATGTTCTCTTAACCAATTCATTCCAATGATCACATCATAGGAACCCAAAGGTGCCATGTAAAGATTAATTTTTGTGGTGAAGCCTGGAAGTTCTACCCTAGCTTCAAACAGACACTACTCTACTCGAGCTCTCGTCTAGTTAGCATATTCAAATGTCTATGATTTGGCCATGAACCCGGTTCTTTTAGGAAATCTACCAAGCAACTTAGGGGATATGAAACATTCAGTGGCTCCAGTGTCTATTAAAATGGTTATTGGGTTCCTGTAAAGCATACCTAGAGTTTCAATGGGTGTGACCTGATATTCCGCCTGCTTGTTGTCTACTACTGCATGAATCCTTTGCTGAAAGGTTGTCTGTTGAGGTGGTAGAGGCTTTTGTTGCTGCTGTCCATGCTGATTCTTAGTAGGGCATTGGTTGGTGTAATGCTCTCCTCCACATGTAAAGCATCCCCCTAGTGGTCCCTTCTTTTCTGGACCTTTGTTTGAATTAACCTCATCCTTCCTAGTATTGTTATTACCCTTCCTATCCTTCTTGTAATCATATTGATTATTCTTGTAGCCCTTCCTTTTGAAATTATGGGATGACTGGTTCGATTTGACTTTGTTGCAGTTTTTATCTCTGAAGGAATCATCCTTTTTCAACCTTTACTCTTGCCGCATAACTTTTGCATATGCTTCATCCATAGTTCGTGGTGCCAAAACATCCACTGGACCCCCTATGCAGTTGTTCAACCCCATTATGAACTTTCAAACACGAAAATTTTCATCTTGTTGGTATTGCGAAACATATTTTAACAAACGAGTATACTTCTCCCAATACTCATTAATAGTTAAGGGTCCCTGCCTGAGATTTTCAAAGTCCAACAACTTTTGATCATAAAACAGCTGTAGAAGCCATCTTTGACGAAAAATTCTCACAAAATGATCCCAGGTCACTTCTGCTACAGCCAGACCCATTTCAGCCCTTTTATTTTCCCACGAAGTAGCGGCTTCTCGTGCCAATTGGTAAGCTGCCCAAGCTGCCTTGGAATTATCAAAATAATCCCTTAGCTCAAAATACTTTTCCATTTCAGTTAACCATGCCTCGGCGGCATCTCCTGAAGTGTAGCCCTCAAACTTAGGGGGTTTGATCTTTTTCATATCTTTAGCAAGTTCATTGGCTAAACGACTTCTCTTGTTACCCATGCTCAAAGTTTTAGAGTTATCTTCGTGTTGGTTGCTCTGGGTTTCTGACCTTTCATCTCTCATCTCAGGTTGTCCTTCTACCTTCCTCTCAAGGTTGACTAACCGGGCCTGAGTTTCATTCATTAGATTCAGTAACTAATCTAATTTTTCCATAGGATTGTTGTTATCCTAATCCCCTCTGAACCCATTTTTGGAATTATCCATGAACCAATGAAGTTCCTAGAGATGTTGGTTATTCTAATTAGTTTTTGTTTTTAATTTATTGAATAATTTGCTCAGCATAAGTTAAAGAAGTTTTTCATTGCAGATAAACAATCAAATATTTTCTGACTTTTGTTACTCAAGTCAATTACTATAAGATTTCAAGCAAAATAGTTTACAAAATTTGATATAGATTCAATTCAAAATTGTTTACAAAATGACTATCACTCCCTGTGATAGATTCAATACAATAATGTATACAAAATGTCTATCACTTCTTGTGATAGATTCAATACAAAAATGTTTACAAAATGACTATCACTTCCTGTGATAGATTCAATACAAAATTGTTCAGGAATCATTTTCACTGTCTGTGACAGGTTCCTCCTGATCACTGAACTCAGAAAATGGGATAAGTCTGTATCCGAGAGTTGGAACTCGATCTTCTTCAGATGTTTTCGGTTTAGTCTTATTATTAAAAAGGTTCTCAGTGCTAGTTTTGTTTATTTCAGCAAGAATGGATGACTTAACAGTTTCCTTCCTAGAGGTAGTCCATATTCTTCTTTCTCTTCGAAGTCTCTTCAAAGCTTCAGCCACTGTTTCCGTATCTGAGGGAAAAGGGTAGCTGGAATAATCATATCTAAGTCTGATTTTCCACAGTCGGACGGAAACAGGGTCTTGGATTTTCTTCCGGGCTGTTTTTCGCATCCTCATCTTGGAAAAACACCGACTGTTGATTTTAATTTTCTATGTTTGCTTGATGAGCCCGAGGTTTAGTGTTGAACCTGGTAGCTCTGATGGAAATTTATCACTGGCTTTGCTGAGATAGTAAAACCTTTGAATGAGATGTTAAAGAAAGATTCCAAGATGGAATGGACACTGTCAACAAAGAAAGCCTTTGAAGAAATTAAGCAGGCCATAGCTGATGCTCCTGTTCTAGTCAATCCAGATTATACAAAGCCTTTCTACTTATATTCCTTTGCATCAGAGCATTCATGTGCTGCAATGCTTACTCAGAGAACAAAAGAGAAAGATGAGCATCCCATAGCTTTCATGAGCTCACCTCTTAGAGATGCAGAATTGAGGTACCCCAGTATTGAAAAGCAAGCCTATGCATTGGTGAAGGCCATCAAAAAATTTAGACACTATATCTTGAGGAGTAAAGTTTTCGCCATCGTTCCTGATGCAACTATTAAAACACTCCTAATGCAGAATGAGCTAGGAGACAGAAGAGGAAAGTGGGTCACCACTATCCAAGAGTACGATATTGAACTACAACCAATGAAGTTAGTCTGTGGGCAAGCTTTACCCCAAACAATGGTCGTTGAAGGGCCTGGCCTAGTGCAACAAACATATGTATTAATTGACACCTCCCCAGAGGAGTGGTATTATGATATCACTGCGTATTTGATAAATCAAAAGTGTCCCACATAGATGAACCCAGCACAAAAGAGAGCTTTCAAGCTTAAGTGCCAACGTTACATGCTTCAAGGGTCAGTGCTCTACAAAAAGAACCACGAAGGAATCTACCTGAGGTGTGTAGGAAATGATGAAGCTAAGAGAGTCATGGAACATTTCCACTCTAAGTTCAGGACAGGCCATGGAGGAAGTCAGGCTACAACCTATCAAATTTTAAGAGCAGGGTACTATTGGCCCACTATTTTCAAAGATGCATATGAGCATGTCAAAACCTGCCACACCTGCCAAGTTACTGCAACTCGTGAAAAGAATCCTGCTATGCCACTACAACCAATCACGGAAGTGAAGCCATTTGCAATGTGGGGACTTGATTTTATCGGCATGATAAATCCACCATCTTCAGCATAGCATAGATATATTTTGACTGCAACCAATTACTGCACCAGATGGTCTGAAACCCAGGCATTGAAGAATTGTACGACAAATGCAATGATCAAATTTTTGGAAGAGCACATTATCACCAGATTCGGTTGTCCTAACGCTTTGGTGTGTGATAATGGTTCTGCTTTCACTTCCTTGAGGTTTTCCAGTTGGGCATTCAATTACGGGATCATTTTGAAATTTTCCTCAAACTATTACCCCCAGGGTAATGGGCTGGCAGAGTCAACAAACAAGAATTTGCTGAATGTGATCAAGAAGTTACTAGAGAAAAATCCGAGAGACTGGCATTCTCAGCTCAAGTTTTCTCGATGGGCAGACAGAACAAGAGCCAAGAAGTCATTGGGAACCTCCCCATATCACTTAGTTTATGGGAAAGATCCTGTCTTTCCCATTCAGTTGAGGATTCCAACATTGAAGTTCATGCAAGAGTACTTAGACCCAGAAGACAGAGTTCAGATTCGCTTTTCACAACTCCTATCACAGGAAGAACAAAGAGATCAAGCTCTCGAAAATTTTGCAAAACATCAAGGGGTTGTCAAACGATGGTTTGACAGACGTGCAACAACAAAGTCCTTTAGGATCTCTGATCTAGTCCTTTATTGGGATAAAGCTCACGAGAGGAGAGGGGGCCATGACAAATTTGACAACCTGTGGAAAGGACCATACCAGATTTTTGAGATATTGGGAGAAAACGCATTCAAGTTGAAAACCTTGACAGGTGAAGATATCTCGTTGGCTGTTAACGGGCAATTTTTGAAACATTATTTCCGGCCTTGAGTTCCTTGATGGGACTTAGTTGTATATAATTAGAGTAGTTGCTTTTGAGTCCTAGTTTGTTTAGTTTAGTTGCTTTGATTTGTTAGTTTAGTTGTTTTACCAGATTAGTTTTCTTTCGCTTTCGGCTTGGTTTAGTTTGCTTAGATTAGTTTGAATAAAGAGGGCTTCCAATCCATGAAAAGGGTGATGTTGCTTACACGCACATGCTGGATTGACCCTGCTAGGTTATGTTGAAAATATTCCTTGGATAAATATGTATGGAGAATCTTAGAATCTCAGATTAATTGTTTCTAAAGTATCCTAGAGCTAAGGTTAGTACTTGACTAGAAAAGGGAATCATCTATTGTATCTTGATGTTGAGTCTTACAGTTATTACATCTCTCACACTTAATGAATTCTCTAAGTCATTATGGTTTCCTAGGCGAAGTCATGGCTAAATAAAAGGAAATGATCAAAAGTCTTACTTTAACGTCACTATAATGCTCAAACCCATGTGAGCTTCACTGCTTACAAGCAAAGTGTGGAAATATGTGAAAAGGAAAAAGAAAAGAATATAAAAATGAACGAAAAGAAAAGAAATGAAAAAAAAAAATAAAAAATAAAAACACTTGGCTTTGGGTGTGTGGACATCTCTACAAGCGTACAAAGAATCAAAAAAATAAAATAATAAATCGCCGAAAGTAGAGCAATCTCTGTGAGCTTATATGCTCACCAGAACCACTATCACAGTCACTCAACATGTCTGATGATCTCGCGAATGGATGCGTTGCGAAGCTAGACTGAATTAGAAAAGATCTCCAAGAGATGGAAACAACAAACTCATTCATCTAAGGGGTCAAATTCAAGGGCGCTCCTGGGCTACAGGGGCGCAAAAACTATAAATTGGCAGTCCTCTGTGATGTGTAACCTCTTCGTACCTTCCGTTTCCGCCTTCGATTGTCGGAGTTTTGCAACTCGGATGATCTCACTTGATAGCTTGTCGGAAAGCTGACTGAATTCCGAAGAGATTGAATGCATTTGCAATTAAAAAACACTGAATCTGGACCTCCAGAATGAAGGGTGACCCTGGGCTACAGGGGCGCAGATTTGCTTTATGCTTGAAATTTCTATCTGTTTTGTACTAATATCTTCACCATTATGACTACTGAATTGACCTTATAGGGGTATTCCTCCGTCGTGAAGTATCTCTTCAGCATCTCTCATCACAAAATGTCCTGCTTTGAGTTCCAGGCTCAGACTTTAACACCAGGTACTAACCAACTGTCGTCAATGACTGACATTACACTGACCAAAGTCCATACTTAACTTGCCCAAAAACTGTATTTTGACATCATTTTACAAGGTTTAGACTCTTTTAAGCAAAATGCCTTAATGAAGCAAAAAAAATTTGGTTCAGGTACAACATAGTGTTTGATGGAGTCGATTCATCATGTGACTCTTGATTGTGGGAATTTGTCTTATGTTAGTCGGCTTGTTTGTTTCTCACTCCCTTTTTAGTTTGGTATTTATATTTATATCTTTTACTTTATTTTATTTATAAGAATTGTTATTTATTATTTATTTATATGATATATCCTTAGCATTTATATTATGATTGTAAGATGTCAATTTATCATGTATTACCCATATTTATATATATTTATAATTACAGTGTTATCTTATGATAATGGTAATAATATTGCCCTTTTTAATTTTAATTTGCATTTCATTATCCATTTTATTTAGTCACGTGTATTCCAATGTTAGGGTTTTTAACACCATAATTTTGGGGACATGACAATGCCTAAGTGTAGCAAAATTTTTAATTTGGGGTACAACAAGCATCTCTCACATTGCTATGTCAGGTTCATTGGTCATAACATGCATAAGATTTGAGTGAGCTCTTTACGCATATGAGAAATACTTACAACACAAACTATATAGCAGAACTATAACAATGAACCATAACAGTAATAAATAAACAACAGCTGTAAGTTAGTATAATGAAGCGTCTGCAGTACTTCCACATTGTCCATATATTTATCAACTTATATCTAGCGAATATAGCTAAATTGTCCAGCAGCAAATAGAACTATATCTACTCAATGCTAAGCTCTATGTGCTAAGTAGCCTTTTTTCTGCCTACACTTGCCTTCAAGTTTCCACCAGCCATGGCATCTAGGACAGCACTCCCTTGACTGCAAAATAAAGCCACATCTTATTCTTAATGTAGCAAGATAAAAATAAATAAAAGTCACAACATATTTTAAAATGCTACAAGCTATGAGAAGTTTTGAGATTCGTTTTGTCAATTCAACATCATTATTGATGAAAGATGCTTCACAAAGTTATAATGAGTTTGAAGACCAAGAGAGTAATAAAAGTACATTAATAGGATGTAGTTCATAATAATTAACTTGTCATGTTTTTTTGTACTATGTTTATGCCCAATTATGCATTAATTGCATGATAGATTGTGATAATTGTTAGGATTCAGTTATAAAAGTTTGTTGATGATTGTGTTTTGTTTGATATCTGTTGGTACTTTAATTAGGCTTTTCATAGTTAGGAATGGCAATTTGGCTTGGTTCAGAATTGTCATTGATCTACATATATTTACATGAACTCTATTAAACATCTTCTATTGTGCTATATTTTATTACTCTATCTAGTATGTTCTATTAGTTTCTATTATTGTATGCAAATAATAACCTCACTACATATGAGTAAACGTTGAATCATTGCCTATAATGAAGTCGGGTCGAATTCTTCAAGCACTAGCATCAATCAGTACCAATTGATGACTACACTAGAGACTAACGAAATTAAAGCTATTCAGCCTAAATAAAGGTGGGGCTTAATCAGGGTGTAATTAAGGGGAAGACCATGAAAAAAACAATCCCTTGAATTGATGGACCAACAAGAATGAAGGAGGTTGTGGGAAGCAACCGACTCTAGAAATCCATCAATTTGAAGTGAAAGTCAAGCTCTAAGGATAAGTCAAAGCTATAGTCAAGAGCATAGGCATAATAACATTCAACCAACTATGAACAATGACCTAAAGTGTATGGAGGAAGAGTGGGTCAATACTACCAAAAAATTTCCTCTTTTGGATGAAACATGTGTGAATATCACCAATCAAGTTTCGTTGGAGGAACCAGTCGAGCATCCTCTATATGAGGAAAACCTATTATGAGATAAATTTTGAGGAATTCCTAATAGTTGGAGAGAGGCAAGTGTATGAAAGCAAATACAAAGAGAGGGGAGCATACGAAAGCAATCTTCATGGTATCAAAGAGTTATTCATCAAAGAAGAAACCAAGCCAAAAACACTAAGGAAAAAAAATAGAGTGAAGAAAAGAGAACAAAATGGCGATATAAGTTGTAGAACACTGCAATGTCCCCATTTTCGCAAGCATCAGAGTTTGGAGGGTTGGCCTATCATTTGACCCTTGTAGGCTAATGCGGATGGTTAGAGGGTCTTGTTTGGAAGATATTAGAGTGTTCTCTTCTTCGGAACTCAATTCAGTTCAGGATTCGCCTTCGTTTGAATCAGTTTCACACACTTACAATTTATAGTAAGCCATTCAGCTAGGGTTACTATTTATAGCAGGGCACCTGAATGTGATATATTGGCAGTGTCAATTTCAGAATTCAGATGGCTTGAAGAAATAAGGAGTATTGCAATTATTATTAAAGGTTACTTTAATAATAATTAATATTATTAAGTTATAATTGCACTTTATAACTTAAGGGGTCATTAGTCATTAAAGGGGAGCCATCTGTAATGTCCCCCTTTGGGATAATCTTAAATCTTGTCCTAGAATCACAAGTTTACTGTAGTTGGGGCTGTAACTTATCACTTAAATACTTTAAACAAGATAAATCTCGGCTTTAGGTCCTTTGCATGGATATACGCATATATAGATATATATTTTATATATACTTATATATAAAAATACATATATATATATACCCTCTTATAGTTGTTGATCCTTATTTTCTTATTCTTAATCTGCCTTTCAAATCATATTATGTTCCTTCCTTTATTCACATTCCATTTTATTCCTTTCACTACTCATTCTTCCTCCACAGTTCTTTCATAAAATTTGCAAATCAAGTCTTCATAATCTGCTTTTCATCTGCTGGTATATTTGTGATATAATCATTTATCTTGCACACACATTAGATCTGCTCTTCTCAAGATTTTGAATAATATTTTCAATCTTCTCCGTCATTCTATGATCTTTTATTCCCTTTTATATCTGCTTTTTATACACTTCCCATCTGCCTGTCTTCATAGATTTCAGATGATCTGCAGTCTATATTTTATCTCTTGTTTCCCATTCTATTCTCTATTTCCTGTCAATTCCAGAGTTGCTGGTCATGACTGCTGAATGTATATTTCTGCTCACAAGTCTCAAATCTTAAACATTCTCATTCTGGGTATTGTCTCATTGTGTTTCCCTGTTGGAGGCACCCCTTCATGAATATTTGCAGATTTTAATACGAAGTTTATGATTTTATAATGCAAATTCGTCATTCCGTGAAGGCCGTACTTTCTGGAGTGCCTTGGGATTCGTGTCAGTAATTAATAACCATTTTTAGATGCCATTTCTTATTACTAAGTTAGGAGCCATCATTTTGAGGGTCTGTTGCATCAAATTTGAGACAATTTGAGTGAGAGTTGAGGGAGTTTTGAGCTATTCATTGAATTTCTGTGTTGCTGGTTATTTATTTTAAGTGCAGGTCTGTCATAACCAGATTTAAGAAATCTGCATTTTCTTCCTTGGATCGGAGTTAAGAAATCATTAAAGGCTTTGTAAAAGGTTCCTTGTTGTTGCAACAATTTTGAAGAGCTCTAATATTGATCTTGTAGGGATTCATAATTATTGTAAGCTGGCAGTAGTACTGACAGCAGTTCTTTAATCCTGCTTTTTCATGATTTGTAACACTCATGCTTTACATTCTATAATTGCTTTATAATATCTTACATCTCCGCCCTATGGTAGCTCCTTTCCCCCTCCGGGTTAGAAAGCACATTCTGGGTGTCGAGTTACTTCAGCATTCTAGCTTATTTCCCTTCAAAGCATTGTAATTCTTAGCACTCCGCCATATGGTCGCCTCAACTCCATACTGGATTGGGTAGCACATACTTGGTGTTGAGTTCCCTTTCAGTACTTGTAGTGGTAGAAGATCCTCTGACCATATGCTCGCCATCATCGGCACCATTCTTGGTTAGAGTTCCTTCCAGTTCTGTTTTTGCATTCAGATCCTCTGACCAATGCTCACACCTTGCCCTCATCGGGATCCTAGTGTACATTTTGGTTAGAGTTGTTTCAGTATCGTTCTGGTTTAGAGCTAACCCTAACGACTATGGATTGCTCTGCTTGTTGCAATTGAAAATTTGAAAAAATTTGGCTCGGAATATTTCATGATTTGAAAAGGCAAAATGGAGGGAATCGACCTATTGAGGAATTATATAAAGGAGCCAAAGAAGAAATTGAGGTATTCTTGGAGCATTTGATAGTTGACTTTTGTTTTCTCTTTGATGTTTAGAGAAGGGAACCCAAGGGTTTCAGCATTTCCAGAGTGAATCAGCATTGGAGAGCGTAGCTTCTTCATTGTATCAGCATTTTGAGGTTGTGAAACTATCAGTTGAAGATGCTTAACTGTTGGCTTCATCCAGAGGTCAAGTTTGTGCAGATTTGATAAGTTCATTTCAAGGGTTTTGCACACTGCTATAATTACTTCTAGAAATTTCATATTCTAAGTTCCAAGTACGCTTTTTATCTAATAAGTCTATTAAGGCCATCCATTAATGAATACAGTTTCATTTGCAGCATTTGCATTTCCAATTGTTTGGTTATTCTTTAGTTTTTTCCTTTCTAGCATTATCTTTCATAAAAATACAAAAAACAAGCATATATTCAGCAAAACACAACAAAATTGTGAAACAAACCAAAAACCAAAAAACAACAATTAGAGTTTTCATTCAGAAGTTTCAGAGAAATACAGTTGGGGAAGAACAAGGGTTCTTACAAACACTAATGTTCCTAGAAGAGTTGAGAATTCCTGTGTGTTTGTGTAATGTTTCCTTTTTTTAGCATATTTGGTTTGTGATCAATTAGTCTATTTTCCAAGTTTTCCCGTAGGCTAATTGGTGGGCAAGGGAGAACTCCAAACTTCTTGGAGAGCACAAGATTGGTTAAGATGTTATGTAATGTCCCCTTCCAATTGGTAATCCAAAGGATTTAATGGCTTATTTAATTCCCACAAGACATTAAATAAATTAATGGAGTTAATTATTGATTATTTAATATTATTCTTGTCAAGTAAATATTACGAATAATATTGATTAATTAATATTGTATAAAGTGACTTAAGTGGAGCTTTTAAGTTTTTAATATTTATAAAGTCACTTTATTATATTTCCCTCCTAAAGTCAAATTCAAATATTTAAATTTTAATAATTGTGAGGAAGAGGTATTTTTAGAGGGATTTTCACGGAATGATACAAAAGTTCATTTTGGAGGCTCATTTTGATTATCGAAGTTTATATTTCTTCTATTTTTCTAAGAGCTCTTAGGCTTGAAGTTTGGGGTTTTGGTGGTGAAACGATTCCACTCTGTGGGATTTGATCATATTTGTGAGTCTCCTTTGGAGACAACTTTGCAGAGGCATCAATTAATCTCTTTCAATGCAATTACAAATCCATCTACTCATATTTGTTGGTTGATCACATCAGAAATAGTATTCAGATTGGGGAAGAGATTTCCTTTTCAGATTGACCAATTAGTCTTCAAGAATATTTAATACTGTGCAAGGCGATCCAATATTCAGTGAGGAGCATTGATTGTTTGGTGGCATCGAATATTTGCCTAGACAGTTTATTAAATCATTGCCTTATTCATTGGCTGGCAGTGTCAAAAATCAAAAGTTGGTGTGGCATCTATGACAAGGGAAGGCATCTATACCACACCTTGCATAGGAGTTTAGTCAAGCCACAATTTCCCTTATTTGAGTCGCCTTTGTTGGAGTGTATTGCATTATAATTAAGCAGCACCTTCTAAGAATGGACGCGTGGCATATAGACTAGGCGGGAGTGTTGTACAGTTGGAGGGATTGTGGAGTTTAGGCTAAGTCGGGGAACTTCCAAGCTGATCATGGGTTTTACAAAGGAGCCGCCTCATTTTCAAAATACAATCTTATTGCTTATTGTTGTTCAAAACTGTGATTGGAAGATTGCTGATTTGACTTCGAGAACAGCAAGCAAGATGACTGTTTGACAAAATGCTTGCATTGTCAAAGTGAGGATAATCGTGAAAATTTCGCCATCTTGGGTAAGGGTCTTTACGTGTTATTAAATCCCAAAAACTGTTGCAATGCTTGAGGAAGTGTGCTCTCTAGATGAAAATTAAATTCAAGAAATCTGCAGCTCAATCAATCATCCCATAACCAATATTTTCTAACTTGAAATATTTAGTTTGTTTCAATTTATGAGCTAGAAAATGTTATTATGTACATCAGAAAGGTTAAATTATCTTAGACTAAACACATGAATATTGCTAAGATTATTACACTAAAATATACATTTTATTTTTAAATAAGAAATATCTAGCTTTAATTTGAGATCTTAAGACACCATGAGGGAAAGACATTTAAGTTACAAGTGTTCTTACCCTACACAATGATCACCAACAATTAGTGTGTGTGTCATAGTATGAAGTAATGCCATGTGACCATCTGTATGACCCTGCAAAAGATAAATATTAGTAATATAAATTTAGTAGTTTCTATTAAAAACATTATAAATTATCTAAAGTTAAACCTGCTAAAAATAAAACTTATTATGAGCAATAAAGTTAAGGTTTAGTAGATGCCAATTGTGGAACCCCAAAAATTTAAAAGAACAACTACAGTGATGCATCATTCTTCAAATAGCCTTGATAATTTTACATCACAATCCAGGTTTCACTCTGAGAAAAATAAGTTGTGTAAACATAGTTAGAATCAATGAGTTAATGCATAGCTCTATGCCTTACTCTTGTAGACCCTACAAAACTCATCTTTTGAATGTCGTTTTATTGTGCCTTGTTGAGGTCATCTATTAAGGTATTGTGCCTTATTGTGGATATGAAAAATGAAGATTTTGTTTTAGTTATTGCCATGTTTGTCACATGTCCCATCCATACGTAAGGTTGATCATCAAAGTTTTTTTGTCTGCTGATTAGGTCATGTATAGGAACAGTAAGCATTAAAGGACAATATAAGATAATAAGAGGAAAGAAGTTGGACTAAGGGTTCATGCAAGCAAATAAAGCATGATTGAAATGCTTCATGGAAGAAGGCAGAAGTTAAGTGCAAAAGTTAGCATGAAGGCGCACCTAGAGCAGTTATAAAGTTTTTAAGGTGAAAGATATGCCCAAAAATAGGGGCCCAAATTTGATATAGGTTGCTAGTTAGTGACAAAGATGGTCATAGAGTGCACTAGTCATGCATACTTGTGCTTTAGATAATAAGGGCGGTAGAAATAGACATTTCAATAGTGGAAACATGGATGTTAAGTGGCAAAGACAGCCCAAAGAGGCACCTAAGGGCATGACAATGCCTTAAAGTGGATGATATGACTGAAAAAGTGCCTGATTTACATATGAAAAATGTAATTGACAAAGACTACATATAAGGGCACTTAAAGTCAAATTGAAAAATATTTAACAAAGTGATCTTGCATCAATCAATGAGCACTTGGGTGGCATATGCATAGCCAATGATGGAAAATATCAAAAATATAATTTTTTTGTATTTTCTATGTCCTAGTAATTTGTATTTTTGGAGGCCTTTAGAGCGGAATTTGGCCCAACGACTTCCATCGGTTTCTTAGAATGGTTGTCATACGTTGCATTCCAAGAAACTCAAACTAGTTGTATTTGAGATGTTTCCAACAGTTCCAAGAAGTTTGAATTTCACCCAATTGGGTAGAAGCTATGACCCTACAAGTTCAGGTACTAAAATAAATAAGGTTTTTCTGAAAATTTCAGTTTAGCTAGTTATTTAATCCCTGTTGGAACTCAATTTTGTCCTATCAAACTTGACTTGAGTTCCTTCCCTTTGTGTGCCTATGTGGCATGATCCTTCGTCAATAACCGATCTGAGAAGTTTGTATGTGGGTCATCATGTCATATTGTGCTCTTGGTTGTGTTGTATTCTCTTCTCTTCAGCTTGTTCCCCAAATTCAAAATAAAAAAATTGGCTAAGTCCCAAACGTTCCAAGTGGAGTGGGAACCTCCAACAAGGCAAAAAAGAAAGCGAAAGAAAGAAAGGAACGTGAAGGGGGATGTGGTCGAGGGTTCCCTAGGATCCACAAACCATTGGTTCCTAGTTCCCAATCTCTACATAAGCTCCGACAACATGTAAGGAAGAAAGGCCACACATGTGTGGTGTTGGTGCCTAATTAACATGGAACCATGAAATATTCCGAGCCAAATTTTTTCGTTTTTTACAATTTATCAGATTACAATCATTACAACAGTGCACCCGTTAAGGTTAGATGGATAAACCTAAACGTGCAATAAAGCAACCCTAACCAGAATGGCGCCGATGATGGCGAGCATTGGTCAGGGGATCTAAAATAAACTGCTTATGCGGAAAGAAGAACTCGACGCCAAGTATGTGCTACCCAATCCAAAGCGGAGTGAGGGGCGACCATATGACGGAGTGAAAACAAAACGATGCTTGAAAGAGAGATGCTGAGAATTGAAACTACTCAACACCCAGAATGTGCTTGCTAACCCGGAATGGGATAGTAGCGACCATAGGGCGGAGATTCACTAATACAATAACTTGAATGGAAATAAGAACACAATCTGATTTAAGCAATAATGAATTAACTGCCAGTACTACTGTCAGTTTTACAAATAAGAGCCTTTGCCTGCCACTGTCTTATGAATTTAAAGGATCAGCATTACATCATTTGGAATCCAATGTTAAGTTGCATAGCAATACGAAACCCAAATGCCTACAAATGTCAAGATACAGATTTCTGCTTTCTTTTACAATCTGCTCATTAAATGTTTAGAACAGCAGTCTAAGGAATGGCTAATATGCTCATAACTTCCACGAAACACCTCCGATTTACTTGAAAACAAATGCAATGGCTCTTAACTAAGCACACGACTAGTATGAAACACTGAAATCAGATCTAAAGCCCATAGATTAATTATGCACAAATCCCAATGTTCCTAGATGGTACGGCCCAGCTGAGAAACTCGACTTGGCATTAAAAATTCAGTTTACAACATTAAAATCTGCAACATGGAACATAAGGGCGCCTATGGCTAACACATGCAACAAGCTAATACCCACAATGATTTTTTGGTATTTTCAGATTTACGAAACAAACATGCAATCTGCTGTCTTAAAACAATGCAATAAGCTGAAACTAACAAATGATAACTTCGAATCTAACTATGCAAAACCGAACACAATGAGATAGCTAAGATGCACTCACAAGTAGACTAATAATCATCACTAGTCGTTGTCTTTCAAACGAGAAGAGATGCCCAAACTAGGAGGTCTTCATCCCTCGAAGCAATCCAGAATCAATCCGGCAGCATAACGATGTATTTTCCAAGATAACCCCAATGATGCACCAAGGCTCCTCTTTATAACCTTCAATTGACTTTGCAAAACCCTAAAATCAGCTTTTAGGTCAAACTTCACCTTCTTCAAGAATGGGCGTACTTTCTCCTCAAGGTTAAATAATTGATATTTTAATTAAAACATCATACTTTGGTTAAGGCGCCCATCATACCCTGCTTTGACTTAGGGAAATATTAAATCATTTCATAATGAAGGCGCCCCCCTCAAGGAACCACCTTTTAAACACAACATTAAGTCATAAAGTCTAAGCCCATGGTCAACGTTTAATTATAATAATTAAAACGTGACTTTTTAATTTAAATGACTTAACTTATTTCTCCGACAGTGCCCTGAAGCCAAAACTGAAGAAGTCAACTGATCATTCTGAAGCCGGGAGTCAACCATCCTGAGCACATCTGGAAACTGCCAAAAATAGAATTTACTAAAAATAGTAAATTCCAAAAAGTACTCTGAATGCTGAGACGAACATACCACTGCGAAGCCCTCTGAAAACCCAGAAGGAATCCGCCATTAAAACTATCATCTCCGAGCAATGATCTCCTCAAAATTAGGAAACCCTAATTTTAACTTCCGACTAGCCTCCGGGTTCCCAAAGAAAGGCTAACGGTCACTGAAAATGTCAGGCTTGAATGGGGACATTACAGTCCGCCCTCCCCAAGATTGCTTGTCCTCAAGCAATCGCAAACTAGGATGCTGCAATATTTCATCACTTTCCCAAGTTGCATCCTCCATAGGCAGGTTCTTCCACTTTACCAAACATTCTCTGATAGTTCTATTCCTCAAGGAACGTTCTCTGACATCAAGTATCTCCTCGGGAACTAGAACCAAATGTCCTTCTTCATCCAACGGTGGCAACTGTGAAGAAGCAACTACATTGTGTCCAAGTGCCTTCTTGAGGCGAGACACGTGGAAGACGTTATGCACTCTGCTATCTGAAGGTAGCTCTAATTCATAAGCTACTGCCCCAACCTTTCTGATGACCCTAAACGGCCCATAGAAGCGAGGTTTGAGCTTCTCAGCTCCACTCTTCTTGAGAGTTACTGTCTGTAAGGTTGTAAGCGGAGATAGACCAAATCCCCAACCTCAAAAGAACGCTCTACACGCTTCTGATCAGCATACAACTTCTGCTGATTTTGTGCAATCTGCAAATTATCCTTCAAGGATCTCATTATGTCTTGACTATGCTGCAACAAATCCTTGGCTAATGGTGCTTTGCTGTCACCAAACACCAAATCTGCAAAGCTGGGTGCTTCATACCCATAAAGTGCCAAGAAAGGAGACATTTTGATTGACATATGGAAGGTAGAGTTGTAGCAGTACTCGCCTATATGCAGCCACTTAACCCAAGCTTTCTGCTGTTCGGACACATAATTTCTCAAGTAGCCTTCCAACCACTTGTTCACCACTTCTGTTTGCCCATCAGTTTGAGGGTGATAACTCGTGCTTGGAGTGAGCACAGTACCACTCATTCTGAAAACTTCCTGCCAGAAAGTACTTAGGAACTTGCTGTCCCTATCACTTACAATATTCTTTGGCAACCCATGGAGCCTAAACACTTCTCGAAAAAACAAATCTGCAACTTGGGCTGCAGAAAAAGTGCTGGTAATGGCAAAGAAATGAGCAAACTTGGTTAATCTGTCAACTACCACGTAAATGCAATCCTTCCCTTGAGCCTTGGGCAACCCAGTGATGAAATCCATTGAAATGCTTTCCCATTTTTGATTGGGAATTGGAAGTGGTTGCAGCAAACCGGCTGGCAATGTATGCTCATTTTTATTTGCTTGACAAACAGGACATTCCTGAATGTAGCGTTGAACCTCCCTCTTCAAACCTTTCCAAGAAAACCTTTCTCGGATCTGCCTATAGGTCTTGAAAAAACCTTGGTGACCAGCAACTGGAATATCATGAAAATTCAAAAGAATCTTCTTCTTGAGCTTAGAATCAGCCACTAGAAAGATTCTTCCCTTATACTGGATCAATCCCTCAACCACCTGGTACCTTTCATCATGGAAAGTACCTTCCAGAATGCTGGTTGCAAACTGATTTTTGGCATAATCAGCAAGCAACATGTCTCTCCAATCTGTGGTAAGCTCACACAATGAGCTAAGATGAGGCCTTCTGGAGAGAGCATCGGCCACGACATTATTTTTCCCTTTAACATATTCAATGTCAAAGTCGTAAGCTTGAAGCTTACTCACCCATTTCTGTTGCCTCTCATTTAAATCTTTCTGGTGCATGAAATGCTTGAGGCTATTGTGGTCTGTCTTAACCACGAACTTGTTCCCCACCAAGTATTGCCTGAACTTGGCTAATGCGTGCATAATGGCAAGCATTTCTTTGTCGTAGATTGAATATGTTCTTTCAACACCCCGTAACTTTCTGCTCTCAAACACAATAGGGTGTTTGTCTTGCATCAGGACAGCCCCCACTCCTTCACCCGATGCATCACATTGCAGCTCGAATGGCTTGGAGAAATCAGGAATGGCCAAAACTGGGCACGAGCTCATGATCTTCTTAAATTTGTCAAAAACAACTTGAGCCTTTTCTGACCAAACAAAGGCTCCCTTTTTGGTGAGATCAGTAAGGGGAGCAGCATTCTGTGAATACCCCTTAACGAACCTCCGATAGAAACCACAAAGACCCAGGAAACCCTTCAACTGAGTCAAATTTTCAGGTGGTGGCCAATCAACCACTGCTTTGATCTTCTCCGGATCCACCTTCACTCCCTCAGCACTGATTATGTGGCCAAGGTACAATAACTCCACCATTCCAAATTCACATTTGGAAGCTTTAGCGAACAAACTCTCAGATTCCATGATACTAAGCACTTCCTCCAAGTGCTTGAGGTGATCTTCCCAAGTCTTGCTGTAGATCAGAATATCATCAAAAAATATCAGCACAAACCTTCGCAACTGTTTCTGAAAGACCCGGTTCATGCAAGACTGAAAGGTTGCCGGAGCGTTAGTCAACCCAAATGGCATGACTAAGAATTCAAAATGGCCATAGTGACATCTGAAGGCTGTTTTTTCCACATCTGATCCCCTCATTCGGATCTGATGGTAACCCGATCTCAAATCTATCTTCGAAAAGAACTTGGCCCCATGTAGCTCATCAATGAGCTCATCTATTCTGGGAATGGGGTATCTGTTCTTGATGGTGCTTTGGTTCAAAGCACGATAGTCCACGCACATGCGCATGGTACCATCCTTCTTTTTCACAAGAACCACTGCAGAAGCAAATGGGCTCTTGCTTGGGCGTATGAAACCCATCTCCAAAAGTTCCCGAATATTCTTCTCAATCTCATCCTTTTGCCTCTTCGGATACCGATATGGAGTTGTGATTACCGGTTTGGCTCCTTCTTTGAGCTCTATGATGTGTTCTGAACCCCGTTCAGGAGGTGGTCCAGGAGGCAAATCTGCGAAGACTTTGCTCTTCTTCGTGAGTAGTGACTGGATATCAGGAGGTTGGTCATGCTTAGGCTCAACAGGACTAGCAGGAAGTATCATGCATTCGGCAACCCACTCAGCTTGATCGTGACGGATCAGCCTTGCCATTCTTTTGAATGACACTACTCGAGGACCCCCATTGGACATGCCTCTCAAAACTATCTTCTTCCCATCTGATTGGAACTTCAACTCCATAGTCTGCAGATTCAAAGAGATCTCTCCAAGAGATCGCAGCCATTGAATGCCTAGAACAGCATCAGTATCCCCAATATGAACTACATAGAAGTCATCCCTGACTTCGTAGTTGCCCAACTGCATGGTCATGTTAGATATTTTCTTGGTGCAAGTAATATGAAATCCATCGGCAACCATGACCTTGAATCCTTCGAACTCCTCTGTTTGCAGCCCCTTCTTGGCTACCACAACTTCATCAATGAAGTTATGAGTTGCTCCAGTATCGATCAAAGCAACGATTCGCTGCCCTTTGACCATCCCACGAACCTTAAAAGATTCATTTCTTTGAAAACTGGAGAGTTGAGCTAAAACTCCACCACTTTCCTTCTCATCTCCGGATTCTTCTGGAGCTCTATCTTCTTCATTTCCATCAAAATCAGATTGCTGGTCGGAAAAATCAGAACTACTTTCCCCAGCAGAATAGTACTCAATCTGATTGAACTTGACCCCTTTAGGGCAAACATGGTCTTGAGACCATTTTTCCTGACACCGAAAACACAACCCCTTTCTTCTGAGTTCGTTCAAGGTTTCTTGATCCAACCTGGTGACATGGGGATTGCGATTCTTGAACTCCTTGTTCTGAGGTCTCAAATTATTTTTATACTGAGGCCTTTTTCCTTTATCCCTTTTCTGAAAAGGGGCATTTGACTGAAATTTCGCCTTAGGAGCAGCCCACTCCATGTTTCTGGCCTTTTTCATGGCCTCTTGCAGTGTTGGAGGATCAAAGGCTTTAATCCAGCCTTTGAGGGGTTCTGTCAACCCTTCACTAAAAAGAATCACCAATCTCCTTTCTGTGATTCCAGTCACCATGACTGAGAGTCTCTGAAACTCCGCGATGTAGGCTTCAACTGTGCCATACTGTCTCAATTGAGCAAGCTCTCTGAAATGGATCTCAGGATCTTTTTCTCAAACCTTTCGATGAGCCTAGTGGTGAACTCATCATATGTTGTGATAGACCGATGGCCTAGAGTGACGAGGCCGTGGTACCACCACTCGTGCGCCACCCCATCAAGGTGTAGCGTAGCGAACTTAATCGCTTCATCTTCCGCCATTGGTCTGAGAGCTAGATAATTATCCAGCTTTTGAATCCAAGCTCGGGCTGAACTTGTATCACTCCCATCAAAATGAGGAAGTATAACTTTGTTGACAGCTTGGTACAAGTCTCCTTGATTTGATGGTCTTCTTTGATCAAAGTTCCTTCCTTGCCCTCTGTTCTTCCTCTTATGATCCATGAAATCATTGAAGGACATGTCCATCCTGATGTCGACAGGTAGAGAGTCATACTCAGTACGGCCAACTCTCAACTGCTCCACCCATGAAGCATTCTCTTCAGGTTCGGGCTGATTGACTACAGGAACTAAAAAAGTGGGCTTGAATGGTCTGGAAGAGATGTAAGTGTTGTTTGACACTGTCCGGGCTGCATGCTCATCATGCTGGTTGGAAGCACTATGCTCCCCTCTGTGGCCTGAGTTGTTCTGTGGAACAGTATTCTGCCCCATTCTCCCCATCATGAGAGATACCATGTCCATCAAGGCATCCATCTTTTTCCCAAACTCCTTCCCGGGACTCGTAGATCTCTCTCTTCCTTTTCCACTGTCATCTCTGTTGCCAGAATTTCTTTCACCGCCACCAAGAATCCTTTCATTATCCCCCATTGCTGTTTCTTGTGAAGGTTCCCAATTTGCCCTCAAAATCCCTGAAGCTGTTTGACCCTCTGGGGCTTGATGCAACTGTGTCTGAACTGTACCTTTCTTGTAGACTCTTGCCAAGTACCTCTGTTCTCTGTCACTCATAGAAATCTGATTTCACAGGATGGCAGGATGTGTGGCTCTGATACCACTGAAATATTCCGAGCCAATTTTTTTTTGATTTTTACAATTTATCAGATTACAATCATTACAACAGTGCACCCGTTAAGGTTAGATGGATAAACCTAAACGTGCAAGAAAGCAACCCTAACCAGAATGGCGCCGATGATGGCGAGCATTGGTCAGGGGATCTAAAATAAACTGCTTATGCGGAAAGAAGAACTCGACGCCAAGTATGTGCTACCCAATCCAAAGCGGAGTGAGGGGCGACCATATGACGGAGTGAAAACAAAACGATGCTTGAAAGAGAGATGCTGAGAATTGAAACTACTCAACACCCAGAATGTGCTTGCTAACCCGGAATGGGATAGTAGCGACCATAGGGCGGAGATTCACTAATACAATAACTTGAATGGAAATAAGAACACAATCTGATTTAAGCAATAATGAATTAACTGCCAGTACTACTGTCAGTTTTACAAATAAGAGCCTTTGCCTGCCACTGTCTTATGAATTTAAAGGATCAGCATTACATCATTTGGAATCCAATGTTAAGTTGCATAGCAATACGAAACCCAAATGCCTACAAATGTCAAGATACAGATTTCTGCTTTCTTTTACAATCTGCTCATTAAATGTTTAGAACAGCAGTCTAAGGAATGGCTAATATGCTCATAACTTCCACGAAACACCTCCGATTTACTTGAAAACAAATGCAATGGCTCTTAACTAAGCACACGACTAGTATGAAACACTGAAATCAGATCTAAAGCCCATAGATTAATTATGCACAAATCCCAATGTTCCTAGATGGTACGGCCCAGCTGAGAAACTCGACTTGGCATTAAAAATTCAGTTTACAACATTAAAATCTGCAATATGGAACATAAGGGCGCCTATGGCTAACACATGCAACAAGCTAATACCCACAATGATTTTTTGGTATTTTCAGATTTACGAAACAAACATGCAATCTGCTGTCTTAAAACAATGCAATAAGCTGAAACTAACAAATGATAACTTCGAATCTAACTATGCAAAACCGAACACAATGAGATAGCTAAGATGCACTCACAAGTAGACTAATAATCATCACTAGTCGTTGTCTTTCAAACGAGAAGAGATGCCCAAACTAGGAGGTCTTCATCCCTCGAAGCAATCCAGAATCAATCCGGCAGCATAACGATGTATTTTCCAAGATAACCCCAATGATGCACCAAGACTCCTCTTTATAACCTTCAATTGACTTTGCAAAACCCTAAAATCAGCTTTTAGGTCAAACTTCACCCTCCTCAAGATTGGGCGTACTTTCTCCTCAAGGCTTAATAAATGATATTTTAATTAAAACATCATACTTTGGTTAAGGCGCCCATCATACCCTGCTTTGACTTAGGGAAATATTAAATCATTTCATAATGAAGGCGCCCCCCTCAAGGAACCACCTTTTAAACACAACATTAAGTCATTAAGTCTAAGCCCATGGTCAACGTTTAATTATAATAATTAAAACGTGACTTTTTAATTTAAATGACTTAACTTATTTCTCCGACAGTGCCCTGAAGCCAAAACTGAAGAAGTCAACTGATCATTCTGAAGCCGGGAGTCAACCATCCTGTGCACATCTGGAAACTGCCAAAAATAGAATTTACTAAAAATAGTAAATTCCAAAAAGTACTCTGAAAGCTGAGACGAACATACCACTGCGAAGCCCTCTGAAAACCCAGAAGGAATCCGCCATTAAAACTATCATCTCCGAGCAATGATCTCCTCAAAATTAGGAAACCCTAATTTTAACTTCCGACTAGCCTCCGGGTTCCCAAAGAAAGGCTAACGGTCACTGAAAATGTCAGACTTGAAATGGGGACATTACAAACCATTGACAAAGAAAGAAAAAGTTGCGTAAGTGTAGTGAGCTAACTTGTCCTGTACAAAAAAAAAAAAATCGATTTTACCTAGTCCGCTGATTAGACATTTCATCAAACACTTTCATGCTGTTGTTCTGAGTTTGCACACAAATTGCTTCTACCAAAGAGATAAGTGTGTTGTGTACAATTTACGTGATGTGTTATTTCCATAGTGTGTCAAGAATATCCAAAATATGTATTTCCAATGTTTCATAACAGCTAAAAATAGTTTATTTCATGTATATTTCCAACTGATACAAATGACACTCAAAAGAAGCTACATAAATATTCATTAAAACTACAACTGAAGAGGTATACCAGATTCTGAGCAATATAGCTGACTATTTGTATAAAAGCTATGACAGAGACTGAAAGCATTAAACAGACAGATATAGTAAATGGCAGAATGTAGAGAATTTTTGTAATAATTCTAACCTCAACACACAATGAACAAGTTTGCTCAGAAACAGCTTCGGAAAGGATAATCTCTACTCATCACATCTAGAAAACTATCGGTTTTAGCATCGGTGTTAATCTGCTTCTTGTATATAGCCCGATTCTTCAATACTTCAAATTAAACGTGAGGTCAATCAGTCACTCTTTCACAGCCCAACTCCCTTGCATAATTTGTAATTAGCATTTCCTTAGTGAATGTGGCAGTTATTGCATATACCCAATAGAATACCCGATAACATTTTGAATATCCTTCATGGCTCCCGTGAATGATTACTCCCAGTTCACTAATAGCATTGCCACTCCTCAATTTTAAACTAAACTGATTTTTAATATGCCGACTAATCCTTACTAACAATTTTTGATGTGGGCAACACCTGGCAATGAAATTGCCACGATATCCTTATTGAAGCAGCTCCTTACATTCAACGCCTTTCAGTCTATTAAAAAGTCGTCTCAATATTTCTGATGGGTCGCGAATATCAAAGTCCCGATATCACCAAAGTTTAAAGCTAAGAACAAGCTTCTTAATAGAAGCGACTAGGAATAGACTTCCAGCAATCCACGACACCTCTGAAGAGCACTAAAGATTTACTGAGAGTGGGGGGGTGAATCAGTAAATCAACACAAACTTTCAATTTTCAACTTTCCAAACAATCTTCAAACATCAACTTTTGATATAAATCAATGCAAGCAAGTTGTTACAATTTATTGAAATGTTTTGAATAATTTTTTACAAAAGGAAGAAGGCACCAACCTATTTGAATTATGAATGAAATGATTTAGTAGGCTACAACCTACAAGGAGCACCAACACCTTAACTATTTAGTAGGCACCAACCTACAAGGAGAATTGACCCCTAATGCAAGGCACCAACCTTGACTTGATGGATGAAAGAGAATTTCCTTCAATCATATCTGCACTATCCCAATCCTCCAATCTGCTTTTGTGATGAATGATCTCCCCCTAAGCCCACACAAGAAGATGGGACTTCTGATATGAACAGCCTACAACTTTATAGCCACACTTTCAGCATTGAAAGGTATGCCAAATATATAAATTGACCAAAGGTTGCAACTATTGATGACCACAACTCTTGCCTCCTTCATTTGTTTCTTACGCAATCTTCTCATGGATTTCTTTGTTCTTTAATTTCTTTAGATTTATCTGCTTACAGCTGCTTTTATCTCCTTAACACATGTAAGTCTTCAGACTAATCTGTTGCCCTTCATCTTTAGATTAACTCAATTTCTTCAAGGGTGTTATGAATTTGCTCAAACTGTGAGATACTCATTATTTTCTCTTAGTTTGACATTCATGACAATCTGCAACAATCTCCTATCAATTCCATTCATACTTCAATGATAATGATCTTGTACATATACCTTTGACATCAATGACAATATTGCCAACAATCTCATTTGTTTTCTCTGAAGACTATTCCACGTGTTGCACAATTTCTCAACATACACAACTACCTTGCCCAAAATTTTATGCCACGATATCCTCCAAATTGGCAGTTACAAATTAAAAGTTTCACCTTCTTCTTAAACGGAAGTATGGAGATAACAATAGAGAATAATACTTCTTAACATTGTGATGCCCATCCACTAAGAATTGCTACTTATGGCATAGACTTCTCCATAGTATGAATATCTCCTTCTTTGTCTCTATCAATACACTGCAACCTCCCACACCCCCCCTGTAACAGCTGCCAACAAGAAGATGTCCTCCTGGTATTTGATTCCCGTCTCTTGGCAATTGACTTGATGGTCGGTGCATTTCATAAAGAATTACGGTTTATGACTCTTGTTGTCCCGTGTATCTCCTGTCATGCTTTACTCTGTGCTTTGAGATGAGGTGGAGCCTCCGATACTTAAGATAATCCTTTCCTGCAATGGCACAAAATACAACAAATGGCTAGTGCTCTACTTCTCTCAACATAAATTATTGTTGCTTCAAAGCTATCAAGCCTTCACTTTTCAACTAGCAACTACATACTTTGGATACGGTTCCTAGAAGTTTTTCCCATTGCATTCCCAGATAACATACGTGCTCCTTCACAATGAAACGGCAAATAAAGGCCTCAATTTCTTGCATATAGGAACAATCCAGAATCATATGAGAGTGCTTGATATTAATTAACATTTCCAGCGGTTATACTATAGCTGAAACGACACATTATTTCATCCTATGAAAACTTCAAATATTGATTTGCAAGCCTATATGGGTATCAATCACTTAACGAAGGCATTTATATATGATTTGGAAATTTACGTTATACCAAACTCACAAATAATAAATCAACATCCTCTCATTAGAAGACGCAATTATATTTCACCCGATACCCCTGGCTATGGTCACAATTTTTTTAACATTTAGTATTCCACCAAAGTCACCTCAGAAAATTAAATAAAGATTTATTCAACAACATGATATTCAAAACTCTCACAATTCCAACTGCAAACACTTCTAGCATAGTCTGGAACAATTTATTCAATACTGAAAATTCTGAAAATTTCTACAATAAAGCTTCACAAACTTTATTAAATTTACCACAATTAACTCTAGCAACCCCTGAAGTAGGGCTGTCAGTGTAATGTCCCCTTCGTAGTAGCTACCCCAGAGATCGTTTAGCCTTTATTTATTCCCGAAGGCTAAACAGGAGAAATAAGGGAGTAATTATTAAATTCATTATTTATAAAGTTATTTCAATAAATTAAAATCAAAAGATAACTTTATATTTAATTAATTTAATAAAGTGACTTAAAATAAAATAATAAAGTATAAAAGTCACTTAGGGAATAAAATAATAATATTTCTAGAAGCTTCTTGGAAGGCATTGAGAAATCTTTATAAGGAGCTTTTGGCCTAGCTTTTGACAATGCTTATGTCTTGGATTATATTCCCCTTACCAGTTTGGTAAGAAGCTTGAATGCTTTGCTTGTCCGAGGGTTTGAAGCATAGTAATGAGACTCGCCAAGACTCACAGGACTCGACGAGTCACGAGTTGAGTCACCCTGGCCGAGTCCTAGGGGCTTGGACTTGGACTCGGCCAAGTCCTGCCGAGTCCTGGCTGGACTCGCCAAGTTTGGTGGACTCGCCAGACTCGCCGAGTCCAGACGAGTCTCGTCATGAAGACTCAGCAACAGGCAAGGTTTGAAAAGTGCAAAAAATACCATAAAATTTAAAGTTAAAACTTGTTTTTTTTTTACTTATTGTGAATGCAAAATGATGTATGCCATGAAGGATTGTATGGTTTTGGAGGTCTTAATTTGGGCTTGGTGGCGGGGGCTCGCCCCTCGACCCCACCCTGTCTCACAACAAGGAGTGCGCCCAAGGCGCTGCCCCTCGACCCCGCTGGGGGCCTACCCCCAAATCCCCGCAAGTGTTACCCCTTGACCCCATTGGGCGCTACCCCCAGACCCCCACAAGGGGCATTGCCTGACCCCACTGGGGCGCTACCCCAAGACCCCCATAAGGGGCGTTGCCCCTTGACCCCATTGGGGGTGCTGCCCCCAGACCCCAACAAAGGGCACTTCCCCTTGGCCTTGCTAGGGGTGTTGCCCCTAGACCCCTGCAATGAGCATTGCCCCTTGACCCCACTAGGGGCGTGTTGTGACCTTTTCACACATCGCCCCATTGCAAATGGGGACCCTTCATTTTTTTATTTTTTTTTGCTTTTTGGTTTTGCCTTGGTGTCGCAACTGCTTATCACCAGTCTTTTTGCAAATGAGGAGTTTGAGTTTTGAACGATCACCCGAGTTAGTTGGAGAAATTGAGCTTAGATCACTGTGCAAGCGTCATCACCATGCTTAGAAGGCCTGGGAGACGAAGATCGACTGTCATTTCGGTCAATTCTGACATCTCCTACTTTTTAGGGTTTCTCACCCCGGACCCCCTATTTTTTAGGACCTACTTTTTTGGCACTTTTGGGCAATTCCGGGATCCCTATTTTTTAGGGTCTATTTTTGGAAAGTTGCTATTTTTGGAAAATTTCTATTTTTAGAAAGTTTCTATTTTTAGAAGGGTCACGAGTTTCAAAAATCCACTCAGAAGTTCGAAAAGATCAACGAAACTCTCAGAAAATCGATTCGAAATTTTTTTGGAATTTTGGTAAAATTCTGGAAAATCACATAAAAAGTTCAAAAATCTGGGAAATTTGTTCAAAAATGGTGAGAAATTCTCGAAAATCACAGAGAAATCTGGTAAAGAGCACAGAAAATGGTGAATGAGATGATGAATTCATCAACAAATTGGTAAAAAAAAAAAATTCAGGAAATTCGTCAAGAAATCTGAATATTCATGGAAAAATCTGGAAATTCATGAGAAATCTGGGCAAAACTGAACATTTATTCATGGAGAAAACTGAGATATACACCTTCAGCTCACAAGATCATGGTGAAGTACAGAAGAAGTCAATGGTGAAGGCTTCAGCCTTAGTCAAGTATCAATGGCATAAAAATCTGAGTAATGGCCAAACAATCAATGAGGTCCGCTTTAACAAGAGCTAGGAAAAGGATGTCAATGGCTAACCAGAAGCTGAAGTCCGCCCCTGTCAAAGCATCAAATGGGCAGACACAAGCCAAAGTCCGCCCTTGTGTGGCTGGGTAAAAATGGTCAATAGGCAATGAATCTGAAGAAGTCCGCCCTGTCCATGTTGTGATTGGCAATGAAATGCATGAACTCCGCCTTGGATGAGAATGGAAATGGCAACAAATTTAAGGAAGTCCGCCTGGTCAAAGATGTCAATGGCCTAACAAATGGTGAAGTCCGCCCATGGAGAAGAGGAAAATGTCTAAGGCAAAGAATGAATGGCCAGACCATCAGCCAAGTCCGCCCTTAAGATAACTGTCCAATGGCAATGAAAACTGGAAAGTCCGCCCATGATGAGTATCCAATGGCAATGAAAACTGGAAAGTCCGCCCATGATGACTGTCCAATGGCAAAGAAAAGGCTGAAGTCCGCCTTGAATGAAGTGAAGTGGCCTATGTCTAATGGTAAGGAGAATGAAGAAGTCCGCCCTTGATGAATGATGTATGGCAAGCTATTAAGCAAAGTCCGCCCCTATCCAAAGCATTAATGGCAATACAATGAGGAAAGTCCGCCCTCCAAAGTGGCAAGCCAAGTTGTCAAGTCCGCCCCTTGAGCAAAAGATAAATTTGGCTAAGGCATAGACAAGGAAGGATGAATGGCAAGGAAAATGACTAGGTCTGCCCAGCCAAGAAGTGAAATGGTCAACCACAAGGCAAAGTCCGCCTAGCCAAAAGGAGAAATGGCTTAACAAAAGCTAAAGTCCGCCTATGAAAAAGAAATAAATTTGGCTAAGGCATAACCAAAGGCAAAGATTAAATGGCCATCTCAAAGCTAAAGTCCGCCATGTTTAGGAAAGCGAAAAAATTAAATTTTTGCCTAAGTGTGAACCTTTGGAAAATAAAATGCATGGCACTTAGAAAATATGTCCAAGTATCAAAGTGACTAAAGAAAATCTTCGCCATGGCTAGAAAAATTGTGAAAAAATCAAGAGCAAATGGCCAAATAAAATCAGACATGGCTAGAAAAATCGTGGAAAATCAAGAGCAAATGGCCAAATAAAATCGGACATGGCAAAATAATTTTGGACAAGAGGTAATTCGTGGCTAGAGAAATGTCGGACATGGCTAGAGAAAAGTGGACGAAGCAAGATTTATGGCCAAATAAAGGAGTTATGGCAAAATAAAATTGGAAGACAAAGATTGGACGAAAGAAAAATGTGGCCAAATGAAATTGGACGGAGAGAAGATTTAAAAACTTGAAAATGAAATTTATAAAAATCTTTCAAAGCTTATCTTGAAAAGTTATCTAAAATAAATTTGTTTTGTTTTACTGCAGGTGGATGACTACACAAGGCGAGGAAAATGGCAAAGGAAGTGTAAAGTCCGACCGGAAGGGAGATGAAAGAAAACTTGGAAGTCCACCATCGCACATTGCAAGACCAACAGGGAGTCCGTCAAGAGTTTGGCATCATGAAGACAACGGCCGACACACCGTCAAGTACATCCAACTTACGCAAGCCAAAT
Source organism: Sequoia sempervirens (assembly GCA_007258455.2). Classification (NCBI taxonomy): domain Eukaryota; kingdom Viridiplantae; phylum Streptophyta; class Pinopsida; order Cupressales; family Cupressaceae; genus Sequoia; species Sequoia sempervirens. Next base: position 160,625 of record VDFB02023705.1, on the reverse strand, counting down.
TCAAAATTGAAGACAAACCTACCGGCGAAGTTTATTTGAGCACAAAAATGGCCAAAATCTTGAAGGTATTACAAAGCAAAAATTTGGCTAAGTATGGGAAATTCTCTACAGAAAAAGTTCCAATTTTCCTTCATTGCGGCGAAGGCACAAGGGAATTCCTCTCCAAATTCATGGCACGTGAAGGAATTCCAAAGCAATCCGGAAAGAAAGACTTAATGACTTCAAGTCTAAATAGGTGCTCCAGGGCGAGGTGAGAAGAAGAAGCCAAAGTCATCCAAAATCAAAGCACAAAGGATAAAGCCATTAGCAGGAAAAAATATTCTAAGGCAAGAACATGGAAAAAGAACAAAGCGACTAAGGAAGACATCCAACACGTTGAGGTGGCGCCTCGTCATCTTCCAACCAATCAAATTGTTCCAAATCAACATGCAACAACTTTCTATTTTATCTGTTGGTTCATATTTAGCAAAAAGGACAAGTGTCCTTGAATGAAGTTTTCTCATTGGTCGAGGGGTAGCAAACCCTAATTAGGGTCTTATTTGTAATCTGGGCCGTTGATCCTAAATCAATCTTGGCCATCGAATTGTAATTGGGGAGCCTATAAATTGAGCTCAACCCCTCATTTGTAAAGCATGGGAGCATGTTGCAAAACATGTTGAGATAAGCAACTGTTGTAAGATTGCCAAAGTAATAAGTAATGCATGCATTGTTCTGATGGTGATTGCTTCTCTTATTTTGGAATTGTCATGGTTCTTATCCCTCATCATAGTTTAGATTTTATTTCATGTATGCTAGATGAATGCAAGATTTGATAAGTATTGATTTATGGTGAAACTTTTTGCTCATACTTTCTTTGAACGGATGATTTTCGTTCAATGCGTAAAGTTAGCCTGAGCTTACTTTGTGGATTCTTAACTTCTGTCTGAATAAATATTGTTCGATTGGAAGGTAGTTATTCATGACGTGAAAATCATAAACACAACTCTCCCTTGAAGATTGCACTGGCTTTGCGTAGTTGGCGCGTTCCCTGCGTGGCGAAACAAAGTTTAGTTTTGTTTCACCGAGTCAATACCGTCTCTTGGATTCGTAGGAGTAGATTAATGCTTCTGAACCCTTCTCCTTTTTTTAGTTTCTTTGATCCATGACCCAAGCAGTAGAGCTTCATTGTCTAGACCTTCATTGTGACTTGAACAAGCCTAGCGTAAGTCCCTTTGTGTTACCAGCATAATCACATCAAACCACAGAGCTCATCCGCATTCATCTTAAACATTGGAATTACCGTATGATCTTACTTGCAATCTTAGCATACGAGGTAGTTTTTCAAGAGGGGATAGAGCGTCTTTGGACTCTTTATTCTAGAATGTTTGTTGTGTCATAAAACACGCATCAACAGGGCGTTACCCCGAAACCCTTGCAAGGGGCACTGCACCTTGACCCTACTGGGGGCGCTCCCCCCAAACCTCCACAAGGGGTGCTACCCCTCAACCCTACTAGAGGCACTGTGCCTAGACCCCCACAAAGGGAACTACCCCTCAACCCCATTAGGGAAATTGCCCTAATACTTGAGATTATGGCTACTGCATCATCCATGACCTATCTTAGACACATTCGTAGGAAGGATGCAGGCTCCTTTGAGCCATAGACTTCTAGTTATTGTTTTGAATCTTTTGATATTTCATATTTGTTTGGAACATTTGATGTCATGGATTTCATATTCGATGATTTTTGTATAGATTTGAGTCTTTGACTATATATCTAAGTGTGTTATTTCCTTGAGCAGCTTAGGTACAATTTGTGTTTATACTTATATGATTGATGTATACTTGTGTTAGTGATGAGGACTTTGATTGGGTTGACCGGGCAGATAGAGAGGCTGAGACTATAGCCATGGCAGAGGAGGAGGCTAAAGCACGAGCAAACACATCCACAACTAATGTTGGTGAGGGTGGCATGGAGTCACAAGCAAAGACTATGGCTGTAGTTGCTACATCATCTAGGACCCACCTTAGATGCCTTCGTAGGAAGGATGCAAACTCTTTTGAGCCATAGACTTGTAGTTATTTTTTTGATATTTCATATTTGTTTGGAACATTTGATGTCATAGATTTCATATTCCATGAGTTTTGTATACATTTGACTATATTTATATATCTAAGTATGCTATTTCCTTTAGCAGCTCAGCTACAATTTGTGTACTTTATACTTACGTGATCGATGTATACTTGTGTATGTGATCAAATTTGCTTCTATTTAATGATGTTATTGTCTCTTTAAGGTTTATTCAATAAAGGGTGCTTCAAACAAGTTTTAAATCCTTAAAAATCTTTAAATTTCTAGGGTTTTTTCATTTTGCCGAGTCTGGGCAACAAGTCCCAAGTCCTGAGTCGAGTCACCCTAGCCGAGTCTAAGTCTCGTTACTATGGTTTGAAGACTCTAGGATACCAAGTTCGGTTGTGAAAGATCAACCCTAGCTAGAAATTGTGGAGGAATCCATCCAGGGTTTCTACAAGTGCTTCATTGGAGAGTTTTGACAGGTGTAATAGCTGATGTATCATTTCCCTTCTGACAGGAGTTGTGGTTTGATGCAATAGCTGGTTTATTATTGCATTTATTTGAAGAGTTTACACAATTGCAGCAGCTAAGGTATTGTTGCAATTATTATTTTCTACTAGTTTGATTATTCCATTTGCAACAACTAGTTTATTGTTGCAACCTAAGTTACCGATTCGTTTTTGGGTTCGAGTACGAGTACGAGAATTCGGTACGGGATTCGGTCAAAAAAAAATTTGGGGTTGGGTACATTAATACAAAAACATATAAAAATAAAAAATATATGCATATTTGCAGTAGTAGTTAAGTTCAAAATACACCACTATATTAATAGTCAAATAATATAGCAAAAATACACCACCACTTTCATAGTCAAATATTAAAATTTAAAATATTAGTGATACTCAAATGTCATGATATAAAATTATAAATTAAAGTTCTTGAAACTTAAAAATGTCAAGTGTTTACAATCAGCCATTATTGATCATTGATCAATTTGAATCATATGGGTCATCAAAAAGAGCATCATCAGCATCATTCAATGTTATATCATATTAACCTATCTTCACTTGAGAAGCAGCTCCTATTTATCCATATTGTCCCATGCAGAAACTGTATCCATATATATTTAATGTTGGTGATTTGCTACCTAGTCTCACTTAGGGTTTCACCCTCCATACAAACTCCTTTTCTGTTCTATAGAATATTATTTATATACTCCTGTGTTGCTTTCAACATTCTGGAATAAACTTTTGATTCTCATTGATGTATATCGGCAGTAATGGATGGACAGTAGTATGAAAATTTGCTTGAAAGGAACCTCCATGTTAAAGATTTAATATGTTCATTCTTCCTAGATTGAGGTTGAGGGATCTGTCATTTTCAAATCAATATAAATAGCTCGCTGCATGATGAAAAAATATACCATGTTGCCAATTTTTGCACAAATGGGGAAAAATGTCAAGCTTTTAGGTCCTTGTGAGGAAATATACATGTAATATATCAAAATACAAGAATGCCTTACATTAGGTATTTCTGGGTATAGTCTTCTAGTTCATTACACTATAATATTCTCAAAATGCTTTATCATGCACACATTCCAAAACAAACATTCGATGTTGGCAGTAGGCAATATGTGCAGCAATTAAAGTCAATGAATGATAATATGGAGCTCAAACAACCATAAAAAATGGATGAAACTGAACTTGATCAATCTTAGAGGAAGAGAGAAAAGAATTTGAGCTAATTGTTCCCGACATAGGTACAACTACAAATGTGTGGATAGGATATTATGTTGTTGAGAATTAAGTAGGTACACTAGATATAATGTGTATGCAATTGACCCCAATGTGAATGTACCTATTAAATAATGTCAAAAACGTTGAATATTCCGTTGCCTGGTCGTTGAAACAACCGGATTCGGTCTGGGTACGTACTAGGTACGAAATTTTCATACCCGCAGGGTGGGTTTCGTATCCTGGACGAATCCACAGGCCCAATTCCGAATCTTGGACAAATTTGAATCGAATCTGAATCAAATTGAATCATATCCGAGACCTTTCCTAGGCGAATTGGTAACTTAGGTTGCAACTGATATTTTCATTTGAAGAGGAAGTTTGTTCTTGCTGGTTCGATTTATCAAATTTAATGGTCAATGACCAAATTTGATAAAGAATTCAATTGAGCTTTTGAGGGATTCATTTGCAGCATCTGGGAAAATCGATTTCTCATTGGAGTTGATCATTTTGGAGATTGTTTACAATCCTAAAAGAGTTAGAGTTTGATAGAGTATAATTGGCATTTGGGAAGAATCGAATTTATCACTAGAGAATGCTGATAAAAATCGTGTTTGTTGGAAGGATTATATTCAGTGGTGAAATCGAATGCTGAAGGGATTATTTTAATACTATTATTGGGCCGCTTGCATAAAGGAGACGATTATTTCAGCTAAGACAAATATCAAGTGCCAAGTCAGAATAAAACACAAACATTGAATTTTATTAATCGCTTCACAAAGTTAGGTCATGAATTGCAAAGAAATCGGGAGCAGCTTAGAAGAAGACAAGGCACCGAAAAAATAAAGAGAAGAAGACGATATTTGCCAGGGGTGAGTTGATGCGACAAACCAGTCGAGGCACTGCATTTTAATAGTTGATTTTTGGAGGAGTACCACATTATTGAAAGTATGGCACTGCAATTGGAGAATATGTGGACAGTATTTGACTTTCTTGAAGGTTCCGCTTCAAGACAAGAAGAAGGATATTAGGAGGAGACGAGTTCTTTGAAGAAGTTCGATTGGAGTTTTCATCTCTGTCATTCCTACAGTTGGCGGCTAATTACCAGGTTCCATCATCATTAGATAAATTAGAGTATATCTGCACTTTCAGTTATTGTATAGTCATTGGACTCTTGAATGAATTGCTGTCATGCTAGCAGCAGTAGCATTGTAAATTTGATTGCTAAAGTGTAATGACCCCTTTTTTTGACAAAAACACTTAAACCCGAATCTTGCATTCAAGGTATTTTCTCAAGGAGACATCAAAACGTTAGAGATCAATAAGTTTAGTGATAAAATCTAAAAGACTAGAGATGATATAAATATTTCATTCTCGTCAAAGAATTATTCATTTCTTCTTATCACTTTTATGAATGATTCCTCTGTAATAGGTTACATAAGTTCATTAAGGATTAAACATCTATCAAGATCTCATAGATGGAGTTCTATTACCATAGTGACTGAATAGAATCATTATTACTTATAGGACTCAATAATTGCTGCAAGCAATATTATTGAATAATCGTAAACAATATGTTATATATATATAAATATTATTTATATAGCTTGTACGGGTCAATCACTATTACCTATATATATATATATATGTCTAAACTTATCAATTACCGGAGTATAAATGCCAACATATGGATTATATGTTCAAAGAACATATTACCCTGAACTTTGTGTTTATCTTTAAATATGTCTTAGGCGTCAATATATACCTGGCTATATATATACATATATTCAAAGAGCATAGCATACTATATTAAATTGATTTATATCTATCTGATATATATATATATACTGATTTTATTAGTCTGATTATTTAATTAATTTCATCTTAAAAGGTGAATGCTTATTTAATAATCGTAACTCCTTACCTTCAGCCTTGCGATCTACTCCTTCACTAGCCACGTTTGGTCTTTATCCAGCCATTCCTCATTATATTATACCTGATGGAGTGTGCTTCTTTAAGTTTGAATGTTTTACGGTAGTTTCCAAATACCTTTGTTGCTTTACTTGGTCGCCATGATCTTCCTTTAGAATTCACGTATACCATATTATTTCTCTATGCCAACGTAGCCTCCCCACAAGGCCCTTTGTCCTGCACCTGTCACTCGACAATGCTTCTTCATTGAATATCTTTTTATCCATATTCTCAACCACGTTTTAAGATCTTTCTCCCTCTACCATTCGATCTGTATATGGATGCCTCTGTTCCCGTGATTGCTCTTTCCATCCTCTTACTTCTTAAATCGTTCCGCATAGTGAAGCTATCTCTTTGTATTCCGCCGGCAATGATCCTTCAGCGGTGATGCCCTGTTTCTCCAGCCATTAAAATACTTAATGAGTATCATGAGTGGTGACGGACGGAATAATATCAGGAGACCTCTTTGACGCCTAAATAAGTTTTGACGAGGATATCTATAATATGAATTGGTATTTTGTTTGAATAAATCCCAAAAACCCATCTCTCCTTTTCGCCATGCTTGGTTAAAGCTTTTTTTATAAACAACGGAAGATCACTTAGAGGATCGCGACTTTTCAGTTATCTATTATTATTTTAATAAATGATTAGTCCCATCGATGAAGGATAATATTTAAGTCGTCAGTTATAATATTATATCTCATAATAATTTTATTATTATTATTATATATTTGGAATATTGGCTTATAGCAAATATTTAATATTTGTATTTATAATAACTGTTCAATAATATTATTTTATTTATTTTCTTTATATGTATCCTAGGGAGCTACAATTCGGGGACATGACATAAAGGAAGTTCATTAGTTTACTGTCCAATTGCATTTTTATCATTGTAGATCAGTTGTAGTCATCTTGACAACCATTGTAATCAGTTTGGAGTCAATACATTGGCAATATTATGGAGTTGGGACTTTGATTACGAAGTGTTTGACAAAATACCTATTTGTTGTAGCTGTTCATGTCTTGCATTTTCAGTCATATTATTGCATTGCAAAATCAAAGGAAATATTGCATTGCTGTCTCTTTCCATTTCAGTTATTAGTGGGTTGAAATTATAAGTCATTCCATGCTTCTTGATCATCATACAAAACCAATACAAAAGAAGAAAACATCTACTAGCTGAAAGAGGGTTGTTTGCCAAGTGTTTGACAAAATTCTTAAGTGTTGAAAACTGAAAATTTAAGGCCAAATTTGCAAGGGTCTTTACAGTGGTATTAGAGCTAAGAATACTGCCAGCCTATTGGGTAGTTGATCTTTGTTTCAGCTAATCAATTGCAGATCAGAAAATTCAGTTGGGTTACATAGCTACATCTAGCAATTCAATGGAAGTTGTGTTGGAATCATTGAATCAATATCAGATCTCTGTTGAAAAGAAAGTGGAATTATGGAACAAAGAACAAAAGGAAAGATTGGAAAAATGGAACAACGAACAGGAGGCAATCAGGACTTTCCAAGTGAGACTGAAGTTTGTTGGAGAAAAGTTGAAATTCTTACCGCAGGTCAAAGCAGCTCTTCTTAACATTTTGGAGGAAGCTGAAAGTTGTTTGTGTAAGGTTGGACAGTCCCCTTCTCAAGCAATGTATAAGGCTATGAGACCTTTGGTGAGTTCTTTAGTTAAGCCAGAACTTTTGCAACATTAGGATGAAGAGGTTAGACTTGCAGTTGCCTCTTGCATGATTGAAGTTGTAAGGATGACAGCTCCTACAGCACCATATGGTACTAATACTATGAAGGTAATACTTCAGGTATGGTGGATAGTTTTCAGGGGCTACATGATGCTAAAAGTCCTACTTTTGGTCACAAAGTAAAAATCTTGGAGATTATGGCCAAGTTTAGGGTATGTTACCTCTTGTTCGATTTCGGGTAAAATAACTTGATTCTCTAGATGTTTGACTACTTCATTTCCAGAATCAGGAAACGACATTCAAGCAGTGTGAAGACAAGTATGTTCAATATCTTGTCCCTAATCCTTGATGAAGATGAAGATGTTTGCAAATAGCTACAATTAGATTTGTTAGTCATTCGGAGAAGAGAGAAGCATGTTTCAACGACAGCATATGATCTCACTAAAAGATTGGTTGAGCAGAAAATTGAGAAGTTCAGGGAACAATTGAATGCACAAGAGTTAATCTCATTTGGTCTACCAATTCCAACTTCTCTACTTCAAGAAAATTGGCCATCATCCAATGGAGCAACTGAGATGAAGAATGAGATCATAAAACAAGCTGAGCCCTCTTGTATTGAGACACCTAATAAGGGCATTGATGATGTTTCTACAGGTGGAACTAGTGCTGACCTAATTTCAAATCAGGATATGTGCATGGATGACATCACCAAAGAAAATAATTGTGTAACTCAATCACTTCTAGAACAATCTGATGCTTCCGCAGGTCAAGCAAAGGTTGTTCATAAACTTAAAAGTTCACACAACTTGGAGAACCAGTTGAAGGTGAGAGAGGATGAGATTGTGGCAGCCTTATCTCATAATGATAAAATGTACAAGTTCGTTGAGAATCATCTTTGGATGGTTCAATTGGAGGGAAGACAAAAGGGAGTCGAAGTGGATTCTTCTCATGATAATCTACAGGCAATCAAAGAAGGTATGGGAACAACGAAAACAAATTATTTGCACCTTCTTTCGAATCATGATCACCTTCTCAAACTCGTTGAGGTCTATTCAGATGCTTTGAGAAGGAAAGAAGATGAAGTAGATAAGCTTTCTCACAAGCTTATGGTTTCCAGTGATTCCTTGAGGAGTACTCAGTTAGCCCTTTAGGAATTTGAGACTCATGTTGACGGCCTCTGTTTAGAGTTGAGCTTGGCTAGATGTTAATCATGTTCAGTAGAGACTCAGTCATCTATGGCAGCCAAGGCATAGGATGAGGAGAGCAACATGAGATCTCCTAGCGTTCACACTCAGGATACAAGTGTAGTGCCTCTTGTGTTGGATAGGCAAGAGGAGTCAGTTGATGATGGATGCATCGTTCTTAATCTTGAGAGTTCTATGATCAAGTTGTCGATTGATTTTAGTCTATGGGTTGGAGATAGCCATGTTGGCAACAGCATTCCAGCACCATCCTCATGGGTTTTTCCTCCTACTTCATTGATTGATGGATGTTCTACTTTGCTGGTCAGAGTTTTGTCAAGTTACACTTGAGGGCAGCAGCTGTTGGTATGGATAGGAGAGTTTGGGATTATCACTTTGGAGTTAGGGGATGGAGTGATAATGAGTTCTTACCATCCTTGGGCAGCAGAGATACCTTTTGCTCCATCATGGACTCGATTCATATGTTACAAGGTGCTATTATGATTTATGCCAACATCTTGACAGATGTTGGTATATGTTTTTATGCACCTATGTTGGGCATCTTTCACATCTGCAGGAAACCACTCAGTGTGGATTGGATTGTTGATGATACAAACACATCAGTCGTGGCTACAGGTTTAGGCATCATGGGAGATTTGAGCACCAGGCTCTACATTGGTACTTTCGAGATTGACATTGGTCATTCTTTTCAGAAGAAGACGGTTTCTTCTAAGTCTTGCACGCTGGACTTTGGTGTTGTTCCAGGCTCTTTTCAGGAGTATGATGGCATTCATGATGCTATTCTTCCCACTCCTGAAAGTAAGTCGGGACACTTGCAGTTGCTTTCTGATAGAGGCCTTGCTGAAAGGGGTAATGATGACGTAGCTATAAAACCAACTCATCCTATTGTGAGTTGTGAGTCTTCTTCTGATGATGGCAGTATAGGATGGAGTACACATGACTACTCGAGTATTCTATTGGCGTCGTCAAGGGAGTTTCACCTCGATTGCATTATGAGGTGTGCTCATCAGTTTTCTTTCAATCCACATACACAAGATTGATTATGTCTTGGAGGACATAGAGAGATGGGTTGAATAAGAGGAGTTCGGGTTCACTCTAGTATGACATATTTCCGATTTCAGGTGATGAGTCCAAGATTGGCAAGTCTCTCACTTTGTTCTCTCCAGCCAGTCGCTTACAGAAGCAGGTGTTTGGGATTTGGTTCGATTGGACTATAGGGGTTATCAAAGTGGCATAGCGGAAGTCAGTTGGTGTTGAGTTTGGAGGACTTCCAGTTTGTTCATGGGATCCAGGTGGAGCTTGCTTATGGATAGTATGGATGCCCGAGGTTCATCACCGCAGTTCTTGGGTGGCAAAGTTGTTTTTCAAAGAGATCAGCAGGTTGGATGGGCTACCGAGGTTCTTAGTCGGTGATAGAGGTAGTAGGTTCCTCAGCGCCTTTCAATAGGAGCTACTCAGATGGACAAGTATTGACTTGGCTTTTGGGGAGTGTAGAGCTCCTAAGGCTAAGTATTGAATTCAGGGGAACCAATACAACTTGTAGGCACTCCAGGATAGTTGGTAGGTGGCACAAAATCAGTTGGAGACATACACTGATAGGCATAGGGTTTAGCACAGATTTGAGATTGGAGACTTTAGTTATATGTTTTTGGGCCTGATGATGAAACAACATCAAAGATTTCAGTTGAACATTTACATGAGATCAATGTTAAAGTAGTACTTGTTGCAGATTTAGAAAGAAAAGATGTTAACTTGGATTTGATTAAAGTTGAATGAATTGCAAATACAATGTTAAGGAATCAACTAAAAGAAAAGAAAAATAAGATCAGTCTTAATCCATTCAAGGCAGCGATTCCATTGGTGAAGGTATATTAAGAAGAGCAACGAATATGTTAAGCAAAAATTACTATTCTTCATCAGCAATGACTTTGATTAATAAATAAAAGGTAAGATCACCCAATTTTAAATGCCTGAGGATATTATAAGGAGGAAGTGCTTATCAATAAATGAACAGCAGTTAAAAAGACTATGATAAGCAATTAAAATAATTAAAATTAGATTATAAATATTAAAAATCCAAATGAGTAATAAAAGGAGTGATTAAGAAACAATAGCAAGGGGCAGCGATCTGATTTTAATTAATACTAGGCAGTGATTCACAATTACCTTCAGACAGTGATTAAATTAATATTCCAAAGGCTGTGGTTCAAAAATTGTAATGTCCCTAAATGGGAATACTCAAATTGCCCTAATTTTCTTTCTTAAATAAACAATGAGTTTAGAGAGTACCTTTCTTTCCTGGTTGAAGCCCTGCACATAGGTTAGAAATCATCACCATAATCATAGATTATAATTATCTATCACAATAGCAATACTAGCAAGTAATCATATTCTAAGTATTAACAAACTCATGACAACATGGTACGGTTAGTGAGGTTGCAGTGGGTGTCCTGGTAGCCAACTCTTCTAGACCCAAGGGCAGCACCTATTGAGACAACGGCAAGTACCCCCTTGGCCCATGTGGGCTCATCTTGTCCCCTCCTGTGTGGCATATCTAGTAGATGCCCTCTCGTTGTACTCCCTCAGCAATCCTCGTAGGGTAAGTGAAGTTGCAGCGGGTGTCTTAGTAGCCAACTCTTCTAGACCCAAGGGCAGCACCCGTTGAGGCAACAACAAGTACCCCCTTGGCCCATGTGGGCTCATCTTGTCCCCTCCCGAGTGGCGTATCTAGAAGGTGCCCTCTCGCTGTACTCCCTCGGCAATCTTCCTTCCCTTATACCTAGTGTGGATGTATTAAAACATCATTACACCATGAGGGGTGATTAGGAGTTGCGAGAAAGTGTCTTCGCGGATCAACTACCCTAGACCCAAAGGCAATACCCGTTGAGACAATGGCAGTACCCCTTTGGCCCATGGGCCTCATCTTGTCCCCTCATTTGGGTGGCGTATCTAGAAGAGGACCCCTTGATCTACCTTCTTGGCAATTTCCCTTTTTCCCACCATGGTTAAGGCATAAACAAAGTTATGTAACTCTCAAATAAATATATCAGCAAATAAGGACTAATAATACCACACATCACTCTCTCTACCTAAGTGACATATATGAGTGAGAGGAATATATATATATATATATATATATATATATATATAATTATCATTCCAATAATTAGCACTCATAAAATGTATTCACTCCTGAACAGCATTAGTAAGAACATCAACGACGTCACTGTCTAATACAAATATGCATCCTAACATTATCTTATTAATAATAATGAATGAGATTACCATAAGGATAATATTATGCATCTAATATTACCTTATTCCTAATAATGAAATGATATTACCCTAAAGATATTCTAAATAACATCATGCATCTAACCTTATCTTATTCATAATAAGGAATAACATTATCGTAAAGATATCCCAAATAATAATACTGTGCATGTAACATTATTTTATTCAAAATAAAGAGTAACATTACTTTATTCCTAATAAAGCAAAACACTACTGTAATGATATCCTAACAGATGTTATGCACCTAATATTATCTAATCCATAAATAAGAGTACATTACCATAATATTCTGATTTACCAATATTATCCGACGAAGATCTACTCTTAATATTTCTGAGTATCCTCCTCTTGTCTTTTTCCCCCCTCTAAGATCTGTACATTCTCTTGGTCTGCTTTAACACTCAGAAAAATATATATTTCAGATTCCTCTTCTATTCCCTGATCGATCAGAATATGTTTATATATTCTCTTCTTTATTCATCCATCATTTAGAATGGGTTTAGATATTATTTTCTTTATTTTATTCACTCCTTGAACGATGTTTTCAGTTAATCATTGTAGACTGGGTTTTATTTTTTTCTGATTATAATATTCTGTCCCCCTTTGGTCTTGTGTGGACTCCCCATATATTACCGGATCAAAGGTTGTGTCTTATGCGTTACATTGTTTGACTTTGAACAATAGGTGGCTTTTTGGTAATCGTTGGGTTTATTATGAATCGGCACTTTAGTGATGTTTGTTTAGCCTGTGTTTGATTTGGCTCACTTTACATTTATATTTAAATGTTCAATATGCGTAGTTTACAATGTATAATTATTATGATATGTCATCTTTATGATATACATATTATAATGAGTATATGTTATAATCAGATATTATCGTAATATATGTTATTTTAATAATATGGTTATAATCAGGAAAACATATATTATCAAAAATAATATTATAGGGTTATTCTTAGTATGCTTTTAATTTAATATTATACATAACATGATTTAATTTCATATTATAAATGATAATTGTAAATACCTTTAATTTATATTTATAATTATAATATTATCTTGATAATTATAATTATAATAATTTATATTTATTTTGATATTTTTTTGGTTTTTGTTATTTGTATTTTGATACCCTCGGTATTACAAATTCGGGGGACATGACAAAAATTAAAGACTATAAGGCAGCGCTGGGTATGAATGGGACAAAAGTAAAAAGCAAACAGAATAAGAAAAAATACAGAAAAAGACAAATCTGTCTTAGGAAAAGGTGGTGATTTAATTTATGAAATACAGCGATTCATAAAAGAAACGATAAGAGTTTGTAAAAGGCTGAACTTAAAAGAAATAACAAAAGGCAGCGGGTGTCTAAAGGGGTGTGACTCCTTAGGCAATAAGGTATATAAGTAGTGTGAGAGATGTGTGTGTGGAGAGACGTGTGACGAATAAAGTGAGAGATGTGTATGGAGTATTGGATATAAAAATGAAATAAAAATGTGAAGAATAGTATAGTGTGATATCTAATATAAATAGATTTATAAATGAGGGTAGTGAAGAATATTAAGAAGACAAGGAGCAGCGATTAGAAGATAATAAGGAGGAGACTGTCCATGAGAAGATATATGTGGAATAATAGATAAACCACTCAAACACAAGTAGACTTATGAAGCAGATATGAGCAGACTCAAGAAGAGATTTCAAGAAGACTTATGGAGCATATTTGAGCAGCAAATTTGAGCAGATTTAAATAAGATTCATAACAGATTTAAAAAAGATTCATAGCAGATTTGAAAGAAGAGTTTATAGCAGTTTTGTTTGAAGAGTTCATGCAGAGATAAAGGAGAAGTTTATGAAGAAATAGAAGAGGGTTTATAACAGATCTATAGAGAAGAGTATAAGTAGATTTGAAGAGAAGACCTTGTTGATTTGAATGAAGAAGTCATTCACAAAAAGATAGTAATCCTACTGCATAGTAGGTTGGTGCCTACAAATTCAGTTGTAGGGGTTGGTGCGTCTAGTAGGTTGGCGCCTACAAAGTTTGTAAAATAGAATTATATGAAAACAATATTTTTCCACGGTTTTCTCCCGTAAGGGTTTCCACGAAAATATTGGTGTTATTGTGTTCTTAATTGTCAAAATCTTGCATGGTTATTATTGTTGTGACTAATTAAGTTTAAATTGGTAAAAGTTTGTATTATACTGATTCACCCCTCCTCAGTATAATCGTGTGCTCATCACCTTACTCATGTCTCCATCCACATATGTAGTCATAACACTAGTGGCTGATCCACTAAGTATGTGTTCAACTACTCCACCCAACTCTATGACTTGAGCCTTCAATGGGCTCTCAACTAGGGGTACCTCATGAGCCTCAAGATGTAAATTAGGTGCACAAACAGAAATTTTTGGAATCATACCTCTTCTCTGGTGCACCCAAATCTGCATACTCTTCTTGCTTGCTCACCTCTAAGTATTCCTCCCTTGGAAGGACTAGAGATCTAAGGCATGATCCCCTTTTTTCTCTTGCTTGATCTGGCTGTTCGCAACATTCCTTGACCCCCTATAGGTGTTGTCTTGCTTGGGCAGCCAGCAACTTTTCCCTCCTAGCTCTTTGCAACCATTCATCACACATGAGCTGAGTCTTCTTAACATCTTCCATGGTATGATATACAAAATCAGACTTGTTGTGGCTTGAATTTTCAACATCTTCCTCATGCCTAACACCCAACTCATGAGTGTCAACAATGGGAGACTCTTCCACTTCATTTTCCCCATGTGAAGTAGCTGCTATATCATGAATATGTGAGGAAATAGGGCTGCTGTTACAAAACAGAAAATCTGCACTTTCATCATACCTCTTTGTAGTTTCTTCAAGGAACTCGAGCAAGTCTTCATCCTTTGTTGAATGCCCATCATCAAGTGTTGGTCCAAGAGGTGTATCCAGCTGAAAATTGCATGCCTCTCTAGTTATGATAAGTGCTTCAAGGCTGTCCCAAACCTCCATCCTCATGCCTAGCACCCAACTCATGAGTGCCTAATGGGAGACTTGTTGTGGCTTGAATTTTCAACATCTTCCTCATGCCTAACACCCAACTCATGAGTGCCAACAATGGGAGACTCTTCCACTTCATTTTCCCCATGTGAAGTAGCTGCTATATCATGAATATGTGAGGAAATAGGGCTGCTGTTACAAAACAGAAAATCTGCACTTTCATCATACCTCTTTGTAGTTTCTTCAAGGAACTTAAGCAAGTCTTCATCCTTTGTTGAATGCCCATCATCAAGTGTTGGTCCAAGAGGTGTATCTAGCTGAAAATTACATGCCTCTCTAGTTATGATAAGTGCTTCAAGGCTGCTGTTTCAACACTATTTTCTTTCCTTTTGATGTGAACTCTAACTCTATCCTTTGGAAGTCCTAAACATATCTACCCAGTGATTGTAACCATTGGATTCCCAACACAATCATGGTCCCACCAATGTTGACTAGATAGAATTCATCAACCAATGAATAGTCATCTAACTAAATACCCAATTGGGATATCTTCCTAGTGCAACTCATCTTGAATCCATCTACCAACATGACGTTGAATCCAGGAAACTCCTCTACTTGCAATCCTCTCTTAGCCACAAAAACCTCATCAATGAAGTTATGTGTTGCACCATTGTCCACCAAACATGAGATTTGTTGCCCCTTCACAATTCCCCTCAAGTAAAAGGGATGATACTTAGGGACACCTGATAGAAAAGCAATGGTACCTTGTGCCTTAGTATCTAGCTCCAACAATCACTCTCTGAAGCAATGTCTTGGACCTCATCATCCTCAAGGTCAGAAGTGACCTCAATGTAGTGTACTTTTCCTTTTCCAAGGCATCTATGTCCTAGTTCCCATGGTTCCTTGCAAGTGAAGCAAAGTTTCTTCCTCCTTAGCTCATTTCTTGTATCAAAGTCCAACTTAGGAGGTGTGAAATTAAGCTAGTCCTCATTTTTCTGATATGGTTTATCTTCTCTGAAACCTTTCTTTGGTGGTTGAAATGGTGGAGTAGTGTCAAAGTCAAGTGCAAGCTGAATAGCATCATCAAGTGTACTAGTCCTTTGAGCCTTCACCAAACCCTTCAACTTATCATTCAACCCTTCCACAAACAACATTATCGCCCTTCTCTTCGCCATATCTAGAACCATTATGGCAACCATTTGGAACTCATCGATATAAGAATCCACATGCTCACTCTATCTCAACTATGTCAAATCCCTGTAGACTTCTATATCCTTCCTGTCAAACCTAGCAATGAGTTTGTTTGTGAGCTCCTCATAGGAATGAATCATTGTATGGTTTTGTGCCACAAGCCCATGATGCCACCAATCATAAGCTATTCCCTCTAGGTGCATAGTTGCAAATTGAATTGCATCCTCCTCTAGCATGGACTTAAGCCTCAAAATGTATCCAACTTGTGTACCCACGCTCTAGCACTTGTCTTACTACTACCATCAAAGTTAGGGACAGGAATCTTGTTCAAAGCTTCTTTGTACTCCTTGTGTTGCCTTTGAGGTCTCCTTTCTTTCTTGCCCTTCTTCTTATCCTTCCGCTGGTTCATGAGTTGATTCAATGTGATTGCATTCCTAACCTCTAGTGGAAGTGTTTGGTACTCATCATAGATCACATCATCAGTTATGTGTGTGTCTTCTTCCTCTTATTCGGATTCCACTTCTCTCCTTTGCATGAATGTAGGACAAAGTGACCTATCCGACATCGTAGTAGTGGGTCTCCTTGTATTGGTAGCTGCTCTACCCATGTTGTCATTATTTGTGCTGCTGTTCGCTCTTGGGTTATGTTGATCTACCCTCAACTCTCCAATTGTTGCCACTATCTGTTATTGAAGTTCTTGCAACATCTACTATTGTTTTTGGGAAAGTGTGGAAAAATTCCTCCATATTAGGCTGATCATTCCTTCTAGAACTTCCTCCTTCCATTCCTTGTTGTGTAGCTTGTCACCTTGCTCTTCTATGATAGTAATACTGAAATGGGGATTGCATATAAACCCTCCAGGCTAGCAGGATCAAGGCTCTGATACCACTGAAATATCCCGCATAGGATTTGCCCTAAAATTTTGATTTTGAAACTCATAGTTCTACCCCAATTTTATGATCAAAACCCTAGATTTTGATCTGAATTTTCTGATTTCAAACAAGTATGAACAGCGAATATATCTGCTTCCACAATGCTCAAACAATAAATAATATATATTTATCTTTTCAATCACGAACATAACCACCAATGAACAACAATAAAATGATCATCAAAACATGAAAGAAGTCTGATTTCAAATTGTCCCAACTACCACTACAATTCAGAATTATTGAACATGCAAGGTACATCACAAAATGGGCTCAAACATGCCAAAAATTAACCCAGAAATCTGCTGCTACAAATCAATCCCAAATACATACCAAAATGCATAGAAAATGATGCTCAATTGTGCCCTAGCAGGGAAAACTACTCCAACTATGCTAAGATGCCAAAAGGAAAGCAAAATGTGGATGAAGATGACTCCAAAACCCTACCAAGAGGTGCGCTGACCTGCTGATCTGAAAATGAAGGTTTGAAGCCCTTGCAATGAACAACTATGGCCTCCAAACATCAAATCGGCCTCTCCAAACCAAGTCGCCTCTCCTCCAAAGGTGGTACTCCACTCTAGGGTGAAACCCTTAGACAAAACAATGCAAAATCTGCCCTCAAAATGTTACCAAATCTGATCTGCAAATTTGAATATTACTTTCCAGCTCTTAACCTTCACAAAACACCATTGAAGCACAAGTAGACCTCCGTCATAAGTCCTACCAAGATGAGCTAGGTTTCCGTCCAACTCACCAACAATTCACAAGAGTTTTCATCCTTGGAATAGATGCAACAAGTTGTTGGTTCAAATTGATGATAGTATGCATGATGACGAAATGCCTCCTCAATGATCTTGTATTTATATCAAACCTACCTTTTCCCACCAATTTGGCCGACCCAATTTTGGCATCCAAATTCACCTTTTAAATTTGAATTCTTTTTTCTTTTTTTATTTTCCAAATGGGCTGCCCACACCATGAATTAAATATTATTATTTTTCTTATTTTTTTCCCTCCATTTAATCACCAAAAGGGCCGCCCAGCCCCAAAAAAAAATCATAAAATCTTTTCACGTCACTAAAATAATAGTAAATTATGGAAAAATTAATTCCCAAGTCCGCCTAGCCAAATAAAAAAGTAATTGAGCCATAAAAAATTATTTCCAATTATTCTACTACAAGGCTGCCTTCAACTCGTGGTTATCCAATTTGTTCACCTAATATCATTTACATTCTTGACCCCTTGCTATATACCATACTAAAGTTTCCAAAGTTAAGAGTATAGTTCTTACAAATTATGGATGAAACCGTCATTTTGCCTCACTATTTCTAGCATCATTCGTCATATGGTTCAACTTACCAATTACAAGTTAAGACTAACCACCACATTCCACTTAGGGAGAAGATATCTCATCTTGGTCCCCTACACATGAAATAGAGATTGAGCACTTTATTTTTATATGTCCTATCTACTATGAGATCTAGGGAAGGTATCACTATCTCTATAGACTCATGTTTTCCCTATCCACTTTCTTTTTGTCATCCTAATAAAAGGTTCCTTTCATTTTTCCTTGTCAAAGCAATCACTTTCAAATATAATAATTTGCATGGGATCCTTAGAGCTACTAGGATAGTGTTGTGACCTTTTTCACACATCGCCCCATTACAAATGGGGACCCCCTACTTTTGGCTTGATTTTGGTTTGTTTTTGCTGTTGTCTCTCTCTCGCTTTGTCTATCTGGGGATGTGCCCACCTTTGATCGTAAATTGGGTTTTTGGCCGAGTCTTTAAAATTAGGGTTTGATTCCTTCACGCCAATTTGAATTCAACGAGGTGAATAAATTGAAGTCTGAGATTAACGTTGTTGTCAGTGTGCTTCCAGCAAGCTCTCAGCTAAGTTTCATCGGATTCTGGCAACTTACTATTTTTAGTAAGTGTGCAATTCAGGACGTTCCGTCGACATTTTTGAGGTTGTAACAGTCACACTGCATTCATGCCACATCAAGCTGCTCGCGTGCAAAATTTGAGCCGAAACAGACAACTTTCTATTTTTAGCAGTCCAGCTTCTGGGACAAATTTTGAGGCTTAGATGCAGAGTTTTTCGGTGCATGTCCAGAGATTCCTTCTGGGTTTTCAGAGACCTTCACAACAGTATAACATGCAAAGCGAGACGACAACTTTCAGAATTCAACCTTCAGAGGCTATTTTTAGGGTTTGCATGTCAGCATTTTCTTTGCATGTCGGATGATTCCTTATGGGTTTTTCGAGAGCTACGCAGTGATGTGACATGCAAACAGAGATGATTGCTTATTAAGGAACTTGCTATTTTTAGTAGATGCATCCCGGCAGTCGCCTCCCAGCATTTCAGAATCACAAGCTGATCGCAATGCAGCAAAAACGAGAACAAACAAAGATCGTTTGATATGCATGCAGAACAAATTAGGGTTTCCAGCTACGGGTCCTGAAAAGAGGGGTAAAAAGTCAGAATTTTCGAAAACCGGTGTAAACCACCGCGACCAGTATCCTTCAAGCTATCTGCTGGTAAAATTTGAAGACAAACGGAGCACTTACTATTTATAGTAAGTCATTTTGGAAACAAGCTAAAAATAGCAAATCAGTTGCATGCGCTGATGCCAGCAGGCAGGTCACATGGTGAGGAGCACGTCATTCAAATTTCAAGTCAATCGAAGCTGTGGAGCTATCAGAAACAAGCAGTTGCTATTTATAGCAAATCACCTTCAGAAATGGGCTAAAAATAGCAGGCCAACTAAAAATAGCAGTGTCAACAAGGTAACAAGGTCGTGAGGGTGCAGTGTTTGAAATTTCAAATTGTTCTGAGCTTCAGAGATGCAAGAATCAGGAGACTTACTATAAATAGTAAGGCATGGAGGAACTAGCAAGGACGAAGAAAAAGTGTCTAAGTCTGGAACTTCATCCTGCACCACCTTCCAAATGCGCCCATCTTCAGCTGGAGTCAGGAAAGTGTTAAGTGTTGAAAATCCTCCTGCCTTGCCAAAATGCGCCCACTTTGAAGAAGTTGATGGAAAATATTCAAAGGAAAAAAGATATCCACCTCCCATAACCAAATACGCCCTCATGCAAAATCTCATGCTAGAAAATTTCTAAGTATCAACTCTCATCCTTCACCCATGGCTAAATGCGCCCTCACTCTAGGAAGAAGTTCAAAATTTTCTAAGGCAAGAATCTCGTCCTCCTCACTCATCAAAATGCGCCCATGCAGCAAGAGAAAGTCAACAAGTCAAAGTTTTTCATCCTTCAGCATAGGCTAAATGCGCCCACCTTGAAAGAAAGATGCTAAAAATTCTCTAAGTTAGAAACTCGTCCTCCTCCTATGCTGAAATGCGCCCAAAAGCAAATGAGTCAAAGTAGTCAACAAAACTCATCCTCCTCTCACCCCAAAATGCGCCCATATGAGGCCATATGGAGACAAAAATGAAGAAGTTGAAAGGTCACTGGGGCGTTGAAAATGCTTCATCCTTCAGCCTAGGCAAAATGCGCCCAAATGAAGGCATGTGAGGACAAAACCAAAGGCATGCAAGGTTGGAAAAGGACAAAACATCTCCATGCAAAAGTATACATGCAAAGATGTAAGATGAGGACAAATGAAAAGATTCTTGGGTAAGACTTAAGTCTACCTTGATATCTAAATGCACCCAAGTGTGGATGAAGACAAGTGAGGTGCTAGGCGTTGAGAATGTTCTCCATGACAAGGAAAATGCGCCCAAAGTAATTCAAGTGTGAGGTAAAGTGGTAAGGCGTTGAAAGTGTTAAGTGTTGGAAATTTTTCCAAAGGCATGGCTAGTATCCTTTTGCAAGTGTGAAGTGCGCCTAAGATTTAAATGGAGAATAATGCCAAGTGATAAAATAATATGCTAGGCGTTGGAAATTGCCAGGTGAGGAATAAAATATAAAGGGCGTTGGAATTTAAATCTTCCATGATGTGCTTTCAAGAAAAAATTTCTAAGTGAGTTGAAACATAAAAAAAAAATTTCTCACCACAGGAGGATGAAGTAAAATTTTCAAGGCAAAATTTTCAAAAGTGTTGAATGATTCAAAAAATTTCTAAGGCAAGGAAATTTTCCTTATGAGAAATACGCCCAGGTTGAAATAGTGATGAAATTTCCTAGAGCACGAGCAAGTTGCCAGTGGAAAAGTCAGTGAGTGCTTGCTTCGCGAGGTGGATAAAATATTTTCAAATCAGAGCAACAAGAGATGTTCACAGATGTGAAGAACGGGATTTAAAATTATTGAAAATCATTTTTTCTAAGGTTCAAAATTCAAGAAAAATTAAATGAACCCGTTCGTTGTGTACCCATGGATTTGACAAGTTCTGAAAGAGATTTTCTTCTGGGTATTGAAGATTATCGATGAGAAATGGTTTTCTAGGTCTTCCGCAGCTTGCCAAGGATTTTGAGGTAAAGATTTTAAATGGGCACCAGGTTGATGAATTTTCTAAGGGAAATTTGAAAATTTTCTACGGCAAATGTGAAGAAAATGTGTTTTCAAGGTAAAATCCTCCAGACAATGAATTTGAAAGTGATCGCCTAGATGATCGAGTTCCTGATGAAGGTATTTCTTCTCGAGTCTGAGTTGGATGAAATGGCAAAGTGAAGTATGCCCAGACAGAATACAAGATAGGTTAAAAATTTGGCTAAGGCATGAAGAATCATGAAGAAGGCAGAAGTTGGCTAGTGAAGGCGATGAACGCTTGGAAGTTAGAGCGCGAAAATCCTGGTAAGTAAGGTGAATTTATATTATGAAGTGTTTTGATGCTCTTCTCCTTGCTTGTTTTGCAGAAGGAACATCGAGACCAAGCGGTGATGACTTAAAATGATGAAGGAAGAAAAGTTGCGAAAAATGGCTAAGTGTTGAGACTTAGTATAACTCAAGTGACAGAGAAGAAACGTTAAGATGGAGGAAAGAATGGAAGCTCGAGCAAAGTTGAAGAACAACGTCAAGAAGAAGATCGAGAACAATGTGAACGCGTTTCAAGGATGGAATCTTCTAGAAGGATGATGGACATTATGGCTCATTTATTACCCCACTCCTCTTGGTGGCGGTTTTTAGGGTGAATCTTGTTTAGGGCTGAGGTGGCACAATCTGGGCCATCCAGCCGATTGTAATCTGAGCCGTCCGTTGGACTTGGCCAACTATAAAAGGAGGAGTCCCCCTCATTTGTATCTCATTAGAAATTAGAATTAGATCAGAGTTAGGATAGCAGAGAAGGAGTAGAGAGAAGTTGATAGAGTAGAAAGTAGAATAGTTTAGATTGAAAAGGAAGGAAAGTCTTCCCTTTGAATACTTTGTAAGAAGTTGTCATCAATGCTTTCATAATAAAAGAATTTTCATTGATGGTGATTTCTTCTTTGTTATGAGTAGTTGTTGAGGCTTCTTCGTCCTTCCAATTCACATAGCATCTTGAAGTAGCTTAAAGTAAAGTAGATTTCATTTCATGCAAGTATTTAGTAATTGTGGAATGTGGTGCTCGATTTGAACAAGACTTCGCTTGTCCATACCACTAGCGGGCTCGCTGACGGTGGGTTCGCCTTGCGTGGTCAACTGGAACTTTGTGAAACTTAACTTCGATTATGGTTTATATGTTGGCATGCGTCGTTGTGATGGTGTCTTCATGCTAGATCGTGATCTGAACATCCTGAGTCACTCCTCTGAAGATTGCACCAGTTCCGCGAAAGCTGTCCGAAGTGAGGCAAAACGGAGCTTGGTTGAAGTCTATGAGAATTGATCACCGTGTCCCACGCTTTAGAATAGACTAGAACATTCTTATCCCTACACTCATTTTAAATTCAGTTCATTTCTGGTTAGAATTAGGAAACTTGTGCTCACTTGCCAAATCATTCGAATTACATGAAAGCCCTTAGTCCGTTGTCTGCTGTCAACTGCCGAACAATTGTGTAAGTCCCCTTGAAATACCAGCAAAACACATCGAGCCAACTGAGACTATTCGCACTAAAGGAACCTTGGAGTTAAATGCATGACCTATCTCGCAATCTTAGCATGCAGAAAACTTTGTTCAAGAGAGGATAGAGTATCCATTGGGAGACTTTATTCTGTGTTGGTGCGGTCTCAAAAACCACGTCAACAAATAGACACATCCTTAACCCATCACAAACATCAAAAGAGTTAAGCCTTCAAATATTGTCAATCCATGCATATGGGGACAAAGTTACAATGATTGATTGATTGATTGATTGATTTTAATAACGTCCACGAGACCAACCAGTCTATAGGACCCACGAAATGAAACCGAAAGACCACCTTAGCCAAAACAACAAAAACAACAGCCGACCCCACCGAACTACTTCATGTTGTTTTCTTCGCTAAAGACTTGACTTTTAACAAATCTGAGTAGTAGTATCTGATGTCCTCGTAAGCCTTACACTCCATAATGTAGTGCCACTCTGTCTCCACTAAACCTGAAGAGCAGAAACAACAAATCCTATCTTCCCACTCCTCTTTGGGTATTTTTCACCTTCCCGTTTCACATCTAAAACGGTGTGAGCTAGTTCTTAACTAGGCTATTAGCATTTTAGCCTTCCACTTTATATCTACCCCCATGTAAAAATTTTGCTCATGATCACAAGTAGGGTTAAAATGCAAAACATAATGTTCTCTTTTCCGGCCAAGCTGTTTCGACCGCATGGTATTTTTGAATTTCTCTTTTACATACTTTTTCATTTCAACTTTTGTTTTTGGTCACTCTTGCACGTTGATCCCCCATTTTCCCATCCACTTGACATTTTGCTTCATCCACATGCTCTTCCTTCTAGTTAATTTTTCTTCCACCACAATTTTGGGCCACCGATGTTCCCCCATATTCTCTATCCTCTGCAAATAGCCTAATAAACAAATTACCGCTGCCATTTCCATTGGGAAGACACCAACTTCAGCCAAAACAATCTCATACGGGACTGCACTTTTTATTTTGAAATTGTTTGTGATTAAGTGATTTTGAACTCTTTCTATTTGTTTCCATTTCACAGCTGACGTGCTACAACCCCAAACTTCGCAGCCATATAAAACCACAGGCATAACAAGCAGCCCAATTAACTTCCTTTTTGTTTTCCAATCCTATAACTCAATCGATCTACATCTGTTTTGGAGCAAGTAAAGAGCTTTCCAACCCCCTTGAATTCTTTTCATCCTACAAATCTCCCAGTGAAACCCGTAGTTACCACGAGACACAAGGGTAATGATACTAGTGCAAGAACAAGGGTGCCAGTCAATTTAAGGTACACATGTAACTGAATAAGCAGGAAAATATATTATATATAAATGTAGTCACTAGAAATTGTTGGTATGGCTATGAATACGCAGTCCACATTCGTATAATGGAGTTCTCTAGAAACTATGGGCTGCCTGAAACATTCATCTTTGGAAACCCACTAACTCCCATTATTGGCTTTCTAGATATTCTTTGCTTCAACACTGCAAGCCTACTAGTCTACACACAAGGCCATAGGAAACAATGCAAATTGCTATCTTTTTTCAAGCTCTAGCTGTTTGGCCTTGGGTATCAAGAGATTTTTAAAAGGCAATAACTTGCTTCCTTCTCAAATCGCCATCCTAGCCCTCTTAGCCCAAAACTCCCTTATGGACATTATCAGATCTGCATTTTCCTTCTCATGGTAGTGACTAATGATACAATTAATTCTTCTAACCCAAGCCTTGCTACAAACATGTCATAGTGCCCATATACAAATAAAATCATCCTAATGCACATATACAAAGATGACATCCATGAGGTGATTTTTTAACAAATCTATCCATTCAAGAACATTGTATATGTTTAATTCTATACGAGGGCATAGACACATGATTATAACTTGTTCCTACAAGACAAATAGCTAGATAATTAAATCTATGTCAAGTCTAAATATCTATTCTTTTATCAAAAACAAGTTAATGCACAACCAAACAAGGACCAAAGAAGAAGAAAGCATGTTTACTGGTGCTGAAATAACTCGAAACTCTTGTCCACCGATGCCAAGTGTAGAGCCCCCATGCACATTGAAACATTTAAAACCGAGAGCACCTAGAATAAGCCGACAAATGATACATTAGAGAAAATGTTGGCACTGGTCATCAAAATATTACTAAAAAATTAATATTGAAAAACATATTCCAAAAAAAAACACAAAAGAATATAGACAAAATGATATCATCATATATAACAAAAAAAGTGCAGTAACTCTGAACTTCTAAATACTACGTTACCATCGTCTAGTCTTTATTCCTTATTGTACCGAGCTCAAAACATCTAGTGAATATAATTGTAATCCACTCCATGTAGATAGCATATCTTTACTTTGTTGTCGGCCGTAGTCGGCCTTGGTCATAGTCGGCCAATTTCTAATAAAACAATAGTTAGTGAGAATAAAACATGTCATGTACTTTCGGGTAATGAAGTCCCGATTAATGTTAATATTAATGTTGTTACGAAACGTCGTGTTGGTTGGTTATCTAACCACCGCCGAACGTTATATGTAGTCTGTTGGGATAGTCGGGAGATAGTTGTGTGCCGATGATTATATTGTTAAGCACTGTGATACTTGGTGATTGTACATGATATTTCTGATAATGAATAAAGCTTCTGGTGTTGAAACATGTTACCTTTCTAGTTTACTATTTTATTCTATGTTCTGCACACGACTAGTTTGCCAGTAGTACGTAAGATTTGAATTACATTCCGTAGGCAAACTAAATTTTATGACAACAAATGAATGTTAATAAAGATTTGTCATTTTCAAAGAAACAAGTATCATAGAAATTCCATAGAAGAAAATAAGACAATTTAATCCAGCAAGGATTGCAAAAGGAAACAAAACAACCCACTAATAAACTAAATGTTGTGTAATAAGAATGTAAGTTCAAAGGATTATTTTTCAGTCAATATAAAAGGATCTTTAAGAATGTTTTGCAATTTTGAGATATAATTAGCAAACTTTGGAGGAAAAAGGCAAGGAAACATTTGTGAAGAGACAAAAATGATACATTAACAAAATATATTATTTATGAAGTTTATAACTATATACAAGATAAGCTACAAAATTAATCCACCATTAGTTACAACCAGCTATGTAACTTCCCCATACAATAATAAATACAAGCATAGACCCATTGAAGTATCTGCCCTTTCAACCTCATTGCATTCAATCTGTTGATTTAAGATAGCATCGGTCAGATATAAATGATGATTGCATTTATGCATCATCATCATTTATATTTAATCGAACTACTCTTAAATATAAACGTCTTCTAATAAGTTATTCGAATCTTGATTATGATAGAAATTCAAGGATAAATAATTCAAATCTTGATTATTCGAATCTTTGATTGCTGCTTGTTAAAAGCATGATAATTGGTAAAATATTAACTACCGAATTTACCAAGGGAACCCGCGCGCTCAAGGAACACGTCCTCTCATGAGACGCGTCTCCTTAGAGCGTGTCTTCTCCCATGATATAAATAGGAAATCATTTCTATCTTGCAAACATTTGAAATTAATTAATGTTCTGCAATCAGCACATTCGAAATACAAAAGTATAAAATCTGACTTAGAATTCTTACACAGAATTTCAGACTTAGAATTTCCATAGGTCTTTTAGGATCCAACTTTGATAAGATTTGATAAACATTTACATGGTATCAGAGCCAGGTTGAGTGAATCCAAATCAAATCTAGATATCAGATTACTTAGAAAAATTCGTATTTTTTGAAAAATCGAATTCACATCACATTCTTCATAATGTCAAGTATGATCAGATTTGAAGATCGTCTTGAGGGAGCAAACAACTTCACCTCATGGAAATTCAGAATCATGATGATTCTCAAAGAAAATAAGTTAGACTCATTTGTGAAAGAAAACAAGGGGGAACCAGAGGATGATCCTGAGAAAACTCAATGGATTGAGAATAATGAAAAAGCCATGAAAATCTTAGTAGATGCAGTTAGGGACCACATAGTACCTATTCTAGCAAAACATGAAACTGCATATCTAATGTTCAAATCCCTTGAGAGCACCTATGAGATAAACAACACCTGTAGGACTCTTGCATTAAAGAGGCAAATCAACAATGTCCAAATAAACAAAGGAGAAACTATTAATGCATACTTCATGAGGATCATTGAACTAAGGGATCAATTATCTACAATTGGATATCAAATTGATAGCAAAGAGTTAACTCTAATTGCACTAGGAGGCCTACCAAACTCATGGGAGTCATTTGTTCAAGGAATAAGTGCGAGATCTAAACTCCCTGTTGTGACCTTTTCACACATCGCCCCATTCAAAATGGGGACCCCTAAATTTTTGCTCCATTTTGGTCTTTTGGCTTTGGTTTTTGTCTTTCTCTCTCATTCTGCTTCTTTTCTGCTTTCTGCTTTCCGGGGACGCTCCTGTTTGCAAGCTTGAACGCAAAGATTCGACCAAGTATTGAAATTAGGATTTTACATCTGTAGGTCATTTTGAAGCCAAATTGAGTTGGTTAGTCAGCTTTTGAGCCTAGTAGTGCTAATACCATGCTTTCAGCAAACAACCCCTGAATTTTCACTAAGTTCTGCCAGCTTTCTATTTTTAGTAAGTGTCAGTTTAGGGTTAATTTTCTTAAGATTTTCACATTCCGGCAACTTCATTGCATTCTGAGCACTTCAAGTTCACTTTTGGCAAAATTTGAGCAAAAACGGACGACTTGCTATTTTTAGCAGTCCAGCTTCCAGAGCAGATTTCGAGGTCTAGATGTTACATTTTCTGATGCATGTCCGGAGATTCCTTCTGGGTTTTTCGAGACCTTCGCGGTGATATGACATGCAAAGCATGACGATGACTTTCAGCATTCGGCTTTCGGAGGCCGATATTAGGGTTTGCATGCAGACGTTTTCAGCGCATGTCGGCATATTCTTTCTGGGTTTTCCAAGAGCTTCGCAACATGTAACATGCAAATGGAACTGACCACTTTTCGAACTTACTATTTTAGCCGTGCTTGCATGTTGGAGATTTTTCTGGGTTTTTCTGGGTTTTCCAAGATTTTTCGGGCAAGATGACATGCAAGATCATCCGGCAGCCGGCCGGTCACTTTTCCGGCCGCTTTCTATTTTTAGCAGTATCACTTGGGCAACTACTCAACACCTCAGAAATGCAAGCTGATCATCATGCAACCGAAACGAGGTCAAACGGAGCTCATCTGAGCAACATGCACAAAATTAGGGTTTCGAGCTTCAGCGCTAAAAATGAGGAATCAGAGGTCAAAATGCTCAAAACTGAGGTATCCATCCTGATCAGCATCCTTCCGAGGATCTGCTGGCAGAATTTGAAGGCAATCGGAGAACTTGTTATTTTTAGTAAGTGTTCCAGACGCAGGCTATAAATAGAAAGTTGATCTCGGCGTCAGCACAAACGGGCAAGGTCACCAACGAGTGTTCCAGACGCAGGCTATAAATAGAAAGTTGATCTCGGCGTCAGCACAAACGGGCAAGGTCACCAACGAAGAACGTACTGCCCAAATTTCAGGTCAAACGGAGATAGGGAAGTCTCAGAAACAGGCACTTACTATAAATAGTAAGTCACTTCAGAAGCGGCTATAAATAATAGGTCAACACCAATTCTCGACGGGTACAGGACAAACATGTGATGAGGGACCTTTGGCGCGAATTTCGAGATAAACGGAGTTACAGAGAATGGAGAATCGGATAGTTGCTATTTTTAGCAAGTCAATTAGGGTTTCCTAAAAACAAGGGCACAATACAGCAGTCAAGCACGAACAGCTCCCAGTGACGATCACCATGTTTCAGGCATTCAACACGTGAAGTTTGAAGACTTTCTGAACAGTTTCTATTTTTAGCAGGTTGCTAAAAATAGCAGGTACAAACAGGCATCAGGCGCTGACATAACAAGTTAGTCAAAATTCAGAGCAGGGTGAAAATCAGGCTTTCTGGAGTCAGGATTCAGTCGACAGCGCAAGATTCAAAGAACTTTCTAAAAATAGAAAGACGGGGCAAGTTAGGGTTGATCAACTTAAATCTGGCAGAGGGCACGAGATTCACTAAAATGGATAAAATTTCAAGTCCGATATTGAAACTCGCTTTCAAGGCTGAACAGAGGCAGAAAAATGACTAAGTATGGAAAACTTGAAGTTGCAAGGTCAAAATGCGCCCTTGAGGTTGAAGCCTGATGGAAAATATTAAAAGCACTTGAAATTGGAAGCTTGACCCTCCAAATGCGCCCATCTTGTGAGTGGAGCTTAAAAACTTTCTAAGTATTGTCAAATTGGAAGTACCATGTGCTAAATGCGCCTTGAGGGAGGATGGGTAAAATCCGCCTAAGTGTTAAAAGTGGAAGCTCATGGGTTTAGATGCGCCCCCTTTTGAGCAAGATTAGAAACCTTTACTAAGTGGCAAAATTGAAAGTTGCTAGTACCATATGCGCCCAGGCTAAAAACTTAAAGCACACTCTGAGATTTGCGCCCAAAGCCTAAACTGGAGGTTGATATATTGGTTGGCGCCTAAGTGTCGAAACACGATGCTCCACCCTTCATATGCGCCCAGCTCAAAGGGATGTGATGAAAAATTTCACTAAGTGTCGAAACTAAAAGCTCAGTCTATTGAATGCGCCCCTAATTGGAAGCTTACCCTCTTGTATGCGCCTGGAGAAGAAAGAGGTGGTTAAAGATGTAAGTGTTGAAATTAAAAGTTACCCCTCTCAAATGCGCCCCCAAGTGAAAGTTGCTCACCCTAAATGCGCCTTAGAGAAAACATGTTAGATTGAAAGCAAGGCATGCTATTTGCGCCCAAGGCCATGAGAGGAATGTGAAATCTTGTCTAAAGGTAAACGAAGTGAAAGACCACCCTCTTGTATGCGCCCTTGCTAGCTGGTGGATAAGGGAATTCACTAAGTATAAAAAAAATGAAAGCTTCAGCACTCAAATGCGCCGCTAGTGTTGAGCAAGAATACGCCTAAGTTAAAAACTGGAAGTACCATGTGGCATATGCGCCCAAGCAAGTGGAAAGGATAAAAAACGTCTAAGTCTTGGAGAATGGAAGTAAGGGGGTCTAAATGCGCCCTTCTTAAGACTGAAAGCTTGAACCTTCAAATGCGCCTCAATATGAAGGAGATTTGATAAAGTTTCTAAGGCGTCAAAACTGGAAGCTCTGAGGGTGATATGCGCCTAGTTAAAAAGAGGAGCTTGAAATCGACTAATTTAAGAAATCAAAAGCTTCCCCATTCATTTGCGCCCAAAGCCAAGGAACAAATTAGAAGCTGGATATGGAGAATGCGCCTGAGATGATGAAAATGGATGTTGACCCATCCAAATGTGCCCAAGACCTTGAAAGATGCTGAGGCGTGAGAAATGAAGGTATCACCACGTATATGCGTTGCTGGATAAAATTGAGACTTCAACATGAAATTTGCGCATTGAAACTTCCACCTATGTTTTGCGCCTGGGACAAAGGAGAGTATTGATTTAAAAAGTCAAAAAATTGAAGTATGATTTGCGCCTGGTGGCTTATAGCAAAATTTTCAAATTAAAAACTCACTCATTAATATACGCCCACCTTTGAAAAGAAAGATTGAATTTTAATGGGGCGTTTGAAGTGGGTAAGGCATGTGATTTAATTATCCTAAGGCGTGTATGCAAGGAAAAACGAAATTAAGGGATTGATTGGCGCCTTAGTGAGAAATAAATAATAAACGTTGAAGTAAAAGTTCCCCTTTCAAATTGCGCCCTTGAGAAATCAAAAGGAAATTTAATATTTGCCTAAGGCGTTTATAAAGAAATCAAGCAATAATTTTTGAAAATATTAAAAGGCGTTTAAGAAATAAATTAATAAGGCGTTGAAAGATAAAATAATTTCTCCAGGCACTCAATTTTAATTTTTGCTTAAGACAGAGAAATTAATTTAATTAATTTAATTAATTATTTTCCTAAGTTTAATATTAAATTCCCCCCTTTCGATTTTGACCCATGAAATTTTAAAATTCGGATGATTTTAACACGGGGAATTTATTTTGGAGTCAATTACGGATGGAAAATAAAATTATGCCTAGCCAGTTTTGACGGTTGATATCGAATATTTAAGTGCGTTGAAGAAATAAATTAAAATGGCTTTTAAATTAAATTTTAATAAATTAAAAATGCCATTTTAAATATGCAGTTAAGATTACTTCAAATCGGAGTGAAATTGATTTTTCGAAATTACTGAAGGTGACTGGCAGTCGGGAGGGAATTTTAAATTTAAATCGAGGAAAGAATCTCCCTAAATAGCAAATTGTCATAACAACTGCCAGACGACTGGAATATTCCCTTTTAATTTTAGCAAATGCGTCAGTCATAATGAAGGGAATAAAAGGCATCTGCTAAAATTAGCACCAGTCTTTTGCTATAAAACTCTGAGGATTTTCATTCTCGTCTCACAAGATTCGAAGTTAAAATTTATGCTGGCAAGTTGAGTTGTGAGGTTTTCAATTTGAAAGTTACTGAAAGTGTGGGGTGTTAAGTTCGATTTTTTGCAAGAGATTGAAGTTGCTGAAAGTTGAATTTCTTGGAGTTGCTGAGATTCAGAGTTGCAAGGTGCTGCGATTTGAAGGGTTAAGCATTTTTATTTCTTCACGTTGCTGAGGTAAGTACTCGAAGTGGCTGAGACTTTTTATTTCGCTGAAAGTTGAAATGTTTTCGAAGTTTAAAATTGAAAAAGCTGAAATCATTTATTTATGCTGGAGGATTGAAATTGTTAGAATTCGAAGTTGCTTGAGCTTTAAATTTTCGGAAGTTGCTGAATGTTGGAATCAAATTGAATTTAAAATTGTTAAGGCCTTCGAAGTTGCTGGTTTATAATTTTCGAAGTGTTGATTTGAGAAAACTTTTCGAAGTTGCTGATTAATAACTCTCGAAAAGTTGATTTTAAATTGTTGAGGCTTGCTGATTTGAACTTGCTCGTTTAAAACTTTTGGACTTATTTAAACTCTTCGAAGTTGCTGATGTATAACTGTCGAAGAGCTGATTTCAAACTTGGTAATTTATAAAGCTTGCTGATTTTAAATATTCAAAGTCGCTGATTTAAATGCGCTGAAACTTAACATATTTTCCAAAGCTGAAATTGTTGGAGTTAATTTCTTACGGGGAGTTGAATATTTCTTTTGGCTGCAAGATGTTAAAGGTTGAACTTTAAATTGTCGGGAAGTCAAAGTTGGCTGCTGAGGCTATTAACTTGCATTTATTTTTGCAGCCAACTCCAGCCGCCAGCCATCCCACGTGATTTTTATTTTAAAAAAGTCGGAAGTGTAATGTTTGCTTCTTGTTTTGCAGATGGCTGATGAACGAAAGGTCGATGTTGCTGGAACAAGCAAGGCTGGAGCTAAGGCTACCAACAATGAAGCTGTCAAAGAGAACGCCTCCAGGCAGGCGATTATCAAGGGTCTAAAGAAGTCCTTCATCCCGGAGTCGAAGATCATCTCAAAGTATGGAAACCTGACGGACACCAATCTCGGGCCATTCAACCTCGAGGCCTTCACGCGCAGAATGTATGGGCAGGGTGGCAACCTCCCGACGGAGGCATCACGCAATATTGTGAAGAGCGGATTGTACGCAGCAGCAGGGTTCCAACCAGCAGTCCGTTGTCCCGAGTTGATCCTAGAGTGCACCAACTTCTACAACTCCGAGGATCGGACTATCAGCTCTCCGGATGGTATGATCATGGCCAACTTCGCTCCTGATGCAATTGGCGAGGCATTTGGGATATTTGCTACAGATAATATGTTGTATAAATCCAAGGCAAAGGCTGACAAGATGTACGCCACGTCCTTTGAGAAATGCATGAAGAGGATAAACACCACATGGATGCGAAAGCCAAAGCCTCCTGCTGCTAGGCTGCCTAAGCAGATAATCTCAGAGGAGCTGAAGCAAGAATACTGCGATATCATTATGCTGCTCAGCAGAGTTAATGGCAGCCCGCAGTCGTTTGTATTCGAGCCTTGGATGTTCTTCTACATCAGTGTAGTGCTCGAGGGAAAGGAGACAGTGAACTGGGCAAAGATGATAAGTGATAATATTGATGAACAGTTCCGAAGTCTCAGGAGAACGAAAACATTTTACATGAGCTCGTATGTTATTTACATGCTTGCTCGAATGACCAAGTATAGAGGGTTGGCGTACCAGGAGCCAATTGGCTGCGGATACAACCAGTTCAAGATTCACCAGTCCTGCAGACAGTTGCATCTTACGCACACTGGTGACTTTCAGAGAGTAAATGATGCTTTTACCATGTACATCACAAGGACCCTTCAGCAGAGGTTACAACAAAGAATATCCGAGGAGGCGCAGATGCTGGTAGAAGAATATGGGTGTTGGTTCGTCCAATTCCCAAAGTTTACCTATTTGAGGCTGCCAGGGTACGATTCACATGTCTACAAATTACCTAGGTACCCCACCAACAGGATGATATTACTTGAGTTGTCTAGGCAATTGGTGGCCTATGACAAGATCATTAGAAGAAAGAAGAAGGGAGGCTTACACTTTCCCATTGTGTTGGGAAATTCACTCAAAGAATGCCCTACGTTGCAGGCAGCCAAGGAGGCTGAAGATGAGCTGAAATTCTACAAGCTGACTCTTCATACGAGCCGACAAGATTTTGATCCTAAGGGAATGATTGGAACGGTGCAAGGAGTGGAGTACAGACACAAGGCTCACCTGGAAGACTTTTGGGCGAATGCTGGAAGTGAAGATGAAATTAGAAAGAGAATGTTTTCGAGGCTGCCACTCAAGTTGATTAGGGAGTGTGAGGTTATCCGGGTGCCAGATCAGGTCGAAGAAGATACCAGGGTCACTCATCCAGATTATGAAGCAGTAAAGAATACTCCGATTCCACCAACAGATTGGGCCGAACCGGAGATCGCGGATTTAGACACTTTGTCTATTCCCGTCTTGACATTTACAAGGGCTTGGGTAGACGAACGTGTTAACAAATTAAGGAGAAGGTCAGTTGCCCTCACGTATGACCTCATGGGTGATAAAAGGCCGCCGGTGTTAGCGAAGAGGAAGAAGCAGCTCACACGAGGTCCAGAATCCAGAAGGGAGCCCGTTCAGCCGGAGCCTCAAGGGTCGGAGGACACAACGTCCACTCAGTTGGTGACTCATTCTTCTAGTGTGCGTGAAGTCTCATTATTCGCAGACCATAGAGCTCAGAGAAATGAAGAGCCGGAGGTTGGAGAGGTTAACCAACCAATGCCGAGAGAAATAGATACTCAGAGTGTCAATGACCCTGAAGGTGCCAATAAGCCAGATGAAGGGGAAGAAACAGATATGGACACCCACTTTGACTATTCCTTCGGAGATGAAGACGTTGGAGCTCGCGAGGAAAGTGATCAAAATGTTGAAATAATCGAGCCTCAACAGAATACTGTTCGAGAAGAGGTCCGTGAAGTGGAGGCAACTGAAGAGCAGCCCCTCATCATTTATGATATTCAGCGCAATTGGCTCTCACAGGCGATCAGAAGGGACCAAGATGATGATGCGGACCTGGCGGTTGAAATGGAAGAACTCTTAAACAGAACCAGTAAGTCGCCTAAGCGGAAGAGGGCAAGAAAATATACAAGGATGGAAACTAATGAGGCAGGTTCCCGCAGCCTTCATATCGCTGTCCCAAGGGAAGAGCATGATTTGAGTGATGCAATGCCGGAGAACTATACAATCACCACAGTTGAGTTGGGACGTCCTTCCGGAGCGCAAGTAGTGGAAGAAGCTGAAAGTTCATTTCAGGCATTGAAGGATAGGCTGGTGAAGAAGGAAGGAAAGTACAAGAGATTAAAGAAAGAGCACAAGGCGTTGGTTGAGTATGTGCAACATCTCGCACATCCTGTCACTCAAGGTAATCCAGCGGCAGAGCTTCCACCAGAGTTACCACGAGGGCCGATCAGCGGCCTTGAAGAAGTAAGGAGGGTTGTAAGAGAAGGAGATAAGTGGATAAATGGTGTCCGTACTGAGGCTGAAAAGTTTATGGCGGATCTTGTCTCGGCATTTCAAAGTGCCTCTGGTATTCTTTCACGCCTGGATGATGTCGAACAAGCTTGGGGTGATACCCATATCTTTCAGGATAAAACTATCCCTCGCCTTGCTGTCTTGATGCGTGTGCCCACGCAGACTTTGGTGAATGAAGGGGTAATCCAGGTGGGTGATAGGTATGACTTTCGTGGGTGGCATTCAGCAGCCTTCACCGGGAAGAGTTTCTTTGACACTGCAGCTATGGAGTCCTCCAGGATCAGAAGGGCTATGAGGAATATTCACGAGAGTATCCTCAACACGTTGGAGGCAGTATTCGCAAGAAGGCTTACTCATGAGGAGGTTGAAGTTGAGGGGTTAAGGGCGAGGTTGCAACCATTCTTTTCTGAGATGAGAACGTTTTCCCAGTTGGATTTTGAAAACATCTCCACGTTTTCAACAATCATTCAGAGTACGCAAGATTCTATCGAAGCTTGGGGAAAATCTTGTGAAAAGCATGAACAAATGGTGGCGATTCTAGAATATCAGTTGAATCTTACTCCATCAATTTCTGAGGAGGAGGTCGACGCAGTGCTGGCACGATTCGTAGCGTACGCGGTCAGAGAGAAGAGCAAAGGGATCCGGGTCATGGACAAGAATCTTCTAGAAGGGTAGTGGGCATTAAATGCTCGTGGTGGTCAAAGGAGGAATCTGCTATTTTTGGAGCATTTATGATGCCACTCCACCTTTTGTCAGTTTTTAGGGCAAACTCGTCTAGGGCTGAGGTGGCTCAATCTGAGCCCTCTATTGTAATTCGATCTGGACCGTCGGTTGAGACAGGCCAGCTATATAAGGGGGAGTCCCCCTCATTTGTACACTAGTAGTCATAGTCAGAATCAGAGAGTAGTGAGCAATTAGTGAAGCAGAATAGAGAGTAGAAATTTTGAGTTAGAGTAGTTTTCATTTGCATTATTGAAGAAGAAGGGGAATTCTCCCTTTGAGAATTTTTGTAAGAGATTGTCACAAAGGCTATTCTTAATAAAGCATTTCATTGATGGTGAATTCAAACTTTGTTTTGAGTAGTTTGTGAGGTTTCTTCTTCCTTTGACTTCAATTAGGACTTAATCTCATGCTAGTGATTAGATATGGATGTTTATGTTTGATGTAAGTCGACTTCTTTTATCCATACCACTAACGTTCTTACTGATGGTAAGCTCGTCCTGCGTGGTCAACTGGAACATTTTGCACTTAACTTCGATCGAAATTCATGTGTAGTTATGCATCGTTGTGATGGTAATTGCATCATTGGATTGTGATTTGAACATTTTTCTTATCCTTTGAAGATTGCACTTACTTTGTTAACGATGTCCTATAGGAGGCTAGGCAAGGTTTGTTCGAAGTTCATTCAAGTTGAGCGTAACACCCATTTGCATTTAGATTAGAATTTAAATTTTAGAAATCTCTGCAGCCATTCAAATTCTGCATAATCTTGGTTAGTTTTAGGAAATTTGCACGCTAAAGCCAAATCATTCGCATAAAAGTCCCTTCCAAAAGCATATATTGGTTGTTATTGCACGCATTCAGAACAATTACGTAAGTCCCCTCGTAAGAACACAGCATATACACATCAACCAAACTGGGTCTATTCGCATTTCAAGAACCTTGGAGTTGAAAGCGTGATCTTACTTGCAATCTTAGCACGCTGAATACTTTGTTCAAGAGAGAATAGAGTATCAATTGGGAAACTTTGTTCTGTGTTGGTGCGGTCTCAAAAACCACGTCAACACTCCCCAAGTTTGATAGGCTAAGAACAAACTGCCTACAAGAGGAAACAAGACTCTCAACAAAAGAAAACAAACAAAAGAACATAGATGAAGACATTCATGTGCTCAACACTACATCTAATAAAAGGGGTAAGAAAAACTCTTACGGGAAAGGATCATTTAAGAGAAAGAGAAATTCCTATGGAAAAGGATCATCCAAGAAGAGGAAAGACATCTCTCAAGTACAATGTTTTAGATGTGATCAATATGGGCACTATGCAATGAAGTGCCCTGACAGATCAAAACAACAAGCATCCTTTGCTAAAGTAGGAAAGTCAAATTCAGACCATGAATCTGAGAAATTTGTGTTCTATTCAGCCTTATCAAGTCAAGTATCTAACAATACCAACAACTGGGTAATTGATAGTGGTTCTTCAAGGCACATCACAGGGTTCAGAGAACACTTAGACACTATGTCTGAAGAGACTGATGAAGAAGTAACCATTGGAGATGATTCTGCACACCCTGTAAAGGGGGTTGGAACTTGCTCCATCAAATTGAAATCTGGTCTCTCCCTTCAACTCACTGGAGTTTTATTTGTACCTGGAATAAAGAGGAATCTAATATCCATCTCTGCTCTGGAAGACAATGGATATAGGGTTACCTTTATGGATAGGAAAGTTTTGGCATGGCCTAAAAACTCAACTATAAAGAAAGCTCTAACCATAGGTATAAGACAAGGTTATCTTTATAAACTATGCACTGAAGTCAAGCAAGCCCTTACCCTTGATACTTCCGATTCAAATGAAATTTGGCATAGAAGATTAGGACACCTTCATTTCTGTGCCCTACCCTCTGTGGAAAAACTTGTAACAGGATTACCTAAGTTAAAACCAACTCATGAAGGAGCTTGTAAAGGTTGTGCCCTAGGAAAGAATACAAAGGGATCCTTTCACAATAGCTTGAGTAAAACCCAAAATGTGTTAGAACTGGTTCACTCTGATTTATGTGGATCCATGTCTGTACCCTCCAAGGCAGGCTTCCTATACTATGTCATATTTATAGATGACTTCTCTAGGAAGACCTGGATTTATTTTCTTAAGTGTAAAGAGTCAATAGAAATCCTTAAAAGGTTCAAGGAGTTAAAAGCTCTTACTGAAAACTTCTCTGGGAAGAAAATCAAAATTTTAAGGACAGACAATGGGAAAGAATACACCTTTGAAATCTTTAAGGAATTCTGCATGAATGCTGGGATTAAGAGGGAGTTTACAGTAGCCTACAACCCTCAACAAAATGGGGTTGCTGAAAGGAAAAATAGAACCATTGTAGAAGCTGCAAAAGCAATGTTACTTGACCAGAACATAGAAACCTCATTCTAGGCAGAAGCCTCTAGAACTACTGTCTACATTCAAAATAGATGTCCTCATTCTCATCTAGATAACAAAACTCCTGAAGAAGCATTTACTGGCATAAAACCTGATATTAGTCACTTTAGGATTTTTGGTTCCCAGTCTATATTCATGTGCCCAAAGAGAAGAGATTCAAACTAGAACCTTCCGGAAAGAAAGGGGTATTTGTGGGATATAGTGAAACCTCCAAAGCTTATAGGATATACATACCCGAGCAGAAACAAATTGAATTGAGCAGAGATGTCATCTTTGAAGAAGACATTGCATTCAAAAGGGAAAGAAGTTCAAGTGAGATAGAAACTTATTCACCTAGAGTCTTAGACAAGGATCCTACCCCTGAGATTCAGAGGGAGTTGTGGATGTGATTTTTGTGACAGCACCAATCAGCAGAACAAAGTAATCTGAAGGCTACTCTATTCTCTCTTGATCAAAGAATTCTATGCGCTAAGATTGCAAGAAAGATCGCACGTTCAACTCCAAGGTTCTGAAATGCTTTGGAATACCCTCAGTAGGTTCGTTGTGATATGTTGTTTTTACGAGGGGACTTACACAATTGTTCAAAAAGTTTGTAGTTGACAACCGGTTAATGATTGGAAGGAGATTTTGCGCGAATGATTTAGCGTTGGGGTATGAATTTTCCTAAAACTAACTAGAAATGTGCGGAATGTAAATGATTATAGGGATAAGAAAATATATGTTCTATCTAAAGACGGGACACGGGATCAATTTCGGCAAACTTCAACCAGACTCTGCTCCACCTCACGCTGAACAACTTACACAAAGTTGGTGCAATCTTCAAGGGGATAGCAAGAAATTTTCAAGTCACAATCTGGCATCAAGACACCGTCAAGACGACACATACCAAGACGTGAATTATAACTGAAGTTAGGCTTATAAAATGCTCCAGTTGACCACACAAGGCAAACTTGTCCTCAGTAAGCTGCTAGTGGTATGGACTAAAACGAAGTTTCCTCGATCAGCACCACAAATCCACAATTAAAATCTACTTTCATGAGATAAAAAACTACACTACTTTACGCTACTTGAAGTAGAAGGGATGAAGAAACCTTGCTAGCTATCCATAACAAAGACGAATTTCACCATCAATGAAAGATATTTTATTATGAAAGTTTTACACAACAATCTCTTACAAAAGTTTTCAAAGGAAAACTTTCCTTCTCCTCCAAACTATACTAAGCTATCAAACTATCTTCTGCTCTACTCTCTAGTTTGATCTAGTGTCTAACTCTTATCTCTAATTTCTAATGAGTACCAATGAAGGGGGATGCCCCTTTTATAGATAGCCCAATCCAATGGACAGCTCAGATTACAATCAAATAAATGGCTAAGATTAAGCCACCTCAGCCCTAACCCTAAAAACTGCCATAATGGGGAGTGGTACAATAAATGAATCAAAGATTCCCACTCACTCCCAAAATAGTAAAGGCAATTAATGCCCACAATCAGTCCTCTAGAAGGTCATCATCCAGAAGTGCATTACCGTTCTCCTTCTCCTTGGTTGCAAAATCAATGAACCTGGTAATCACAGCCTCAACCTCCTAAACCGAGATAGGTGGAATATGATCAAGCTGAAACTCCAACACCGTGACTGACTGTCCATGCCGTGTGCAAGATTTTCTCCAAGCGGCTAAAGCATCCTGTGTACTTTGAATCAAGCTGGAGAAAGTCGAAATGTTTTCAAAGTCATCCTACACAAAGGCCTTCACCTCCGAAAAGAAAGGCAGCAGCCCACTCCTCAATCCATCAGTAGTCACCTCATCAAGATTCAACCGTCTAGCAAAGATTGCCTCCAAGGTGTTCAGGACTCCATCAATGATGTTCGTCATAGCCTTCCTGACTCTAGCTAAATCCGCCTGTGCTGCATCAAAGAACCCATGTCCTGTGACTACTGAAGAGTACTAGCTGGTAAAATCGTACCTATCACCCTCCTGAATAACTCCTCCATCAATCAGCATCTGCAAAGGAGTATGCATCAATGCTTACAGACGTTGAATAACTTTGCTCTGATAGACATGAGCATCACCCCAAGCTTGATCAACTGCCTCCATTCATGCCATAATGTCGGAAGCTTGCTGGTAAGCATGAGCAAGATCTTCCATGAATTTCTCTGTCTCAGCACGAACACCTGTAACCCATTTGTCTGCCTCCTGTGCCATCTTCCTCAAATCTTCTAGGCCATCAACAGATTCCTTAGATAACTCAACTGGGAGCTCAAGTGCCGGAATCTCCTGCCCACAAGGATTTGACAAATGCTGCACGTATCCTATCAACGTTTTATGCTCCTTCAATTTCTTATACTTTCCTTCAGTTCTGAGCAATCTGTCCTTAAGTGCCTGATAGGAGTTATCACACTCCTCAATGATATGTGCTCCTGTGGGACGGCCTAACTCCATGGTTGTGATCACGTAATTCTCTGGCACTGCTTCATCTCGATCA
Organism: Sequoia sempervirens; assembly: GCA_007258455.2. Taxonomy (NCBI): domain Eukaryota; kingdom Viridiplantae; phylum Streptophyta; class Pinopsida; order Cupressales; family Cupressaceae; genus Sequoia; species Sequoia sempervirens. Next base: position 119,938 of record VDFB02023705.1, on the reverse strand, counting down.
CAATCAACTCGTGGCACAGCTACATGAAGGGTACGAGAGCCACCCTCATCTGTTGAGATTTTCGAGAATTTCCTAGCTCTCTTCTTAGGTGGAGGCGCGCTGATCCGACTCAAAAATTCTTCCATTTCAACTGCTGGATCAGCCTCTTCACTGGGGCTCCTTCTCATTCTATCCTTGAGCCAATCAGGTACCACCTGCTGTATATCAAATGGCTGCTCCTCTCTTGCCTCTACTTCACGGACTTGTTCAACTTCAATTTCATTCTGGCGAGGCTCATCGGCCTCTAATGGCTGAGTATCTCCTGAAACTGCATCATCCTCTAGAGCCGCCTCCAACTCATGCTGGAAGTGTGTATCAGTAGCAGTCTCCTCATCTTCCTCCTGCTGATTATCTCTAGTAGGCGCATTAACACTCTGGCCAACTGATTCTCTCCTTGGTGGCTAATTTTCCCCATGTAACTCCTTCCCCTGATCCAATGCATTTCTCTGATCAGCAAATAGAGAAACCTCCTGTATACTTGGAGAACGTGTCTCCAATGGCCTAGGTGACTCAATCACAACTCTCGGAGGCTCCGGCTGAACTGGCTCCTTCCTTCGAGATTCTGGACCTCAAGTAATCTGTTTCTTCCTGCTGGTAGTGGGTGTCCTATGATCTCCCATCAAGTTGTAAGTCAAAGGAATTGACCCACTCTTCAATCTGCTCGCATGCCTTTCAACCCATGCTCTGGTGAAAGTCATGACTGGAATACAAAGCGTGTCCAAATCGGCTATCTCTGGCTCCGACCAATCTGGTGGTGGAAGTGGCGTGTCTCTCACTGCCTCATAATATGGATGGAGAACGTTCATGTCCTCATCCACCTGGTCTGGTACTGGAATGATTTCACACTCCCTGATCATACCCAACGGTAGCCTCGAAAACATTATTTTTCTAACCTCAGCCTCATCTGATGCACCAGCCCAGTAATCCTCAATATTTGCCTTATGCTTGAACTCTTCTAACAGTATCCATCTGATATTGTTGTGTGGGTCATAATGCTGTCTGCTGGTGTGATAAGAAAAATGAAAAAACTAAAGCTCATTTTCAGCTTCTCTGGCTGCCTGAAGTGAAGGACACACCTCGTCCGAATTACCCATGACAATCGGGAAGTCAATTCCTCCCTTCTTCTTTCTTTTCTGAATCTTATCATAGGCAACATTTTGAATTTTGCCTTAGAAAATTTTCATTCATCTTCAATCATTTTGCCTGTGGTGAGAAATTTTTTTTTTATCAACACTTAGCACAATTTTCCTTTAACACCTTGGGCGCATTTTGTATGTCATGGAGGATATTAGCCACGCCTAGCATTTTTTTTTTTAACTTGTATCTTATCTTGGAATTGGCGCATTTTACACATAGAGGAGGATGGGCGCATTTAGCATGTGCAAGAGGAATTAACACTTCAACGCCTTTGACTCTTTGACCTTTTCTTCTAGCTTGGCGCATTTAGCACATGTGGAAGGATGGGCGCATATGGAGGGGTGAGGTGGACGAACTTCCATACTTAGGCAATTTCCCACTTCACTAGTTCTTCCCTGGGCGAATTTCACATGTTCAAGAGGATGGGCGCATTTCATACATGGTGAGGGATGAAACTTTTGCCTTAGAAATTTTTTAAACTTCCACCACCTTGCATGGGCGCATTTCATACATGGTGAGGGATGGAGCACCAATGCCTTTGACTCTTTGACCTTGCTTGCACATGGGCGCATTTGAGGTATGGAGGTGGATATAACCTCATGCCTTAGAAAATTTCTTGACTCATATTACCTTGAGGGCGCATTTAGCATAGGTAGGAGGATAAAACTTTGACTTAGAATTTTTTAACACCGTCATACTTCTTTGGGCGCATATGGGGGTACCTGCAGGATATTTCAACACTTAGAAAAATTCTCAACATCTCCAGCTGAAGTGGGCGCATTTGGCATAGGCAGGAGGACAAAGTTCCAAACTTAGAAAAAATTTCATCTGCCTGCTTGTCCCTTACTATATTTAGTAAGTTCTTGACTTTCCTTCCTCTGGAGCTTAGATTGATACGGAATTTTAAGCACAAGATCCTCATGACCTACTTAACCTATTCATACTGCCATCTCGAGCTGGCCTACTAAAAATAGCACATTTCTAAAGGTGGTTTACTATTTATAGCAACTGCCTGTTTCTGAGACCTCCACAACTCCATTTGACTTGAAATTCGAATGATGTGCTCCTCATCGGATGACTTTCCCGTTCACACTGGTGCCTGACGCTGATTTACTATTTTTAGCCAGTTTCTGGAACGCCTTACTATAAATAGTAAGTGCTCTGATTGCCTTCAAATTTTACTGGTGGATAACTTGAAAGATGCTGACCGTAGTGGGATACACCGCTTTTCGAAAATTCTGGCATTTTACCCATCATTTTGGGTCCCGAAGTAGGAAACCCTAATTTAACTTGCATGTGTATCAAATGACCTCTGTTTGACCCTGTTTCTGTTGCACTTCGCCCTGTTTGTGGTTCTGATGCATTGGGCAGCTGCCAGAATGCACCTGCTAAATATAGTAAGTCTCTGAAAACTAATCATCTTTCCTTGCATGTCACATCACTACGTAGCTCTTGAAAAACCCATAAAGAATCATCAGACATGCAAAGAAAACCCTGACATGCAAACCCTAAAAATAGCCTCCGAAGACGGCTCCTAAAAAAGTTATGATCCTGGTTTGCATGTTACATCGTTGCGAAGGTCTCGAAAAACCCACAAGGAAAATGCAGACATGCAGAGAAAATCTCAACATGCAAACCCTAAAAATAGCTTCTAAAGGCTAAACTCTGAAAGTCATCGGGTCATTTTGCATGTTATACCATTGCGTAGGTTTCAGAAAACCCAAAAAGAAAATGCAAACATGCATTGAAGAATTCTACATATAAACCCTTAAATTTGCACCGGAAGCTGAACTTGCTAAAAATAGACGTTTGTCCGTTTCAGCACAAAATTGGCAGACGAGCAACTTGATGTGTTCTGAATGCATCGTGACGCTGGAAACTTCGAAAGCGCTGAGAGAACGCCCTGAATTGCACACTTACTAAAAATAGTAAGTTGCCGGAATTTGATGAAATTTTGCTGGAAGCATGCTGACAACAACGTTAGTCTCAGATTTCACTTTATTCACTTCACTTGGCTTCAGATTGACCAAAGAAATACAAACCCTAATTCTCAGACTTGCCCAAAATTTCACGTTTAAGCTCAATGACGGACACATCCCCAGAAAGCAGACAGCAGAAAGAGACCGAAAGAGAGAGAGACAAAACCAAAGCCAAAAGACCAGAATGGAGCAAAATTTAGGGGGTCCCCATTTTGAATGGGGCAAAGTGTGAAAAGGTCACAACAGGAGTATCCTGAGGAAATACCAAATGAACTTATATCTACTTCAGATGAGAATACAAATGACAACGGCAAGAAGAGGCCACTTTGGGCTAGAAAGATGATCAAAGAAGCTGAGAATCATGCAGCACCCAAAGGAACGTTTAGGGAGAGTAAAAGACCCAAACGGTTCTCAAGCTATGTTGCTCTAATGAATGACATCATAAATTCAGAACCCACCAGTGTTTCAGAAGCCTTCAGACATCAAGTATGGAAGGACGCAATGACGGAAGAGTATCAGTCCATTCTAAAGAATGATGTATGGGATATAGTGCCTAGACCAAAAGAGAAATCTGTTGTCTCTTCTAAATGGCTTTTCAAAATCAAACATGCTGCTGATGGTAGTATAGAAAAACATAAGGCGCGATTTGTGGCAAGAGGTTTTTCACAGAAGGAAGGCATTGATTATGAAGAAACATTTGCACCTGTTGCTCGTTACACATCTGTGAGAGCAGTGATAGCCATTGTAGCAGCTAAAGGCTAGAAGATCCACCAAATGGATGTAAAAACTGCCTTCCTAAATGGAACCATTGAAGAGGAAGTCTATCTAGAACAGCCCGAAGGTTTTGTGATACATAAACCTGACTCACATGTATGCAGACTAAAGAAAGCACTGTATGGACTTAAACAGGCTCCCAGGGCCTGGTATGAAAGAATTGACAGCTACCTCTTGGGACTAGGATTCTCCAAGAATGATGTAGACCCAAATTTTTACTTTAAGGTAATTAAAGGTGATATGTTAATAATTATTTTATATGTTGATGACCTGCTGATAACAGGAGAAGATCACCTCATTGCTCAAGGAAAGAAGGATCTAACTTCAGAGTTTGACATGAAAGACTTGGGCATTTTACACTACTTCCTAGGTTTGGAAGTCTGGCAGAAACCAGATGGCATTATACTAAACCAAGGAAAGTATACTATTGATATTCTGAAGAGATTTGGAATGTTGGATTGTAGACCCATGTCTACACCTATGGAAACCAACCTTCACAAACTAAAAGAAGCAACAGCAGAATCTAAGTGTGCAGATTCAACCCTATATAGACAAATGATTGGATCATTGATGTACCTGGTTAACACCAGACCTGATATTTGCTATGCAGTGAATGCTCTAAGCCAGTTCATGTGTGAGCCAAAGGAAATTCACCTTATGGCTATGAAACATATATTGAGATATCTTCAAGGCACTATTGGATATGGTCTTCTTTACAGAAATGACCAACTAGACCTACATGGATACTCTGATTCAAATTGGGCCGGAAGTGTAACCGATCGGAAAAGCACATCAGGATGTTGCTTCAGTTTAAGATCAGCTATGATCTCTTGGATCTACAGAAAACAGTCTTCAATAGCACAAAGCTCGACAGAAGTTGAATACATTGCAGCCTCTATGGGGGCAAGAGAAGCTGTTTGGCTCCGGAAATTGCTTGTGGGACTCTTTGGTGAACCCTTGAATCCTACTATCATTCATTGTGATAATCAGAGTTGCATTAAGCTCTCTGTAAATCTAGTATTCCATGATAGATCTAAGCATATTGAGATCCCCTACCATTATGTAAGAGATATGTGTTGTACCAAAACCAATTTTTTTTTTGCTTCATCAAGGCATTTTGCATTAAAAAGTCTAAACCTTGCTAAAATGATGTAAAACACAGTTTTGGGCAATATCAAGCATTGAGTTTTTGTCAATAGTTTGTCAGTCAAAGTCAGTTATATTGAACAGAACCTGAAGCAGAGACTCAGAATGGAGCGTTTCACGATGGGGGGACATCTCACGACAGCATTTCATGGTGCATATGATGATTTCAATGATCGAGACGGAGTTTTTAATGGTCAATTTATGAAGATTTCTCAAAGGAAAAGTCAAAAAGTGCAAGTATAGCCCAGGGGCGCCCAACTTGTTGAAGGTCAAGATCTTGGCTAAAATGCTCAAGCATCCAGTCAGTCTCTTCAGAATTAGTTTGGCTATCCGTCGAGCTATCCAGCGAGGTATTCCGAAACTCACAGCTCCGAAAATCAGCAACAGAAGTTGAAATCCTCAAATTTCAAGATGCGAGAAACTTGTCCTTTTCAGGCAAAAGCGCGCCTCTAGCCTGAGGGCGCCCATCTTAAGGAGGGGGTAAATCTCGACAGTTTCGATGGCGAATACAGTCAATTGGTTCACGATTAGCCTGCTCGTCCAACGAGATATCAAGTACAGTCATCCGAGTTTCAGAACTCCGGCGGCAGTCATCCGAAGATCAGCTTAAAATGGAGTTTTCACGTTTCTGAGCTTCTCCGTTTATTCCCAGTGCAAGTACAGGCCAGGGGCGCTGGCTTAAAGGACCTTTCAAATGGCAAAATTTGCAGACAGAGTCTTCACGACATCAGTAATACTCTAGCCTAGCTCCGCAACACACCATTCTGCTTGTCAATCCGACGTTCCAGGTGATCGTGGCGGCGATTCTACCAAGCACGTAATTTCACAGGCGGACCAACAAATGATTTTCAGTGTATTTCCACAGTCTAGAGGCGCCTAGCCTTTAGGCTTGTTAGATGAGCCCGTTCGCGTTCGAAGTCTTCACGGCTATTGAGCGTAATCATTTTATCTATCCAACGAGCCTAGCCGTCAGCCTTCGGGATTTGGCAGTCGCTCGTACGTGCGAGGTCTTTAGTGTAATACTGCAAAGCGAAGATATCCGGAAAATGGTTAAGTCTGGGGCGGTAATTTTAAATAAAATAAGCACTGGAGTTTTTGAGGTCTTAGAAGCAGTTTTCTTGCTTCGTCACCTCCAGAGATTTCTCTTGTGGGCTCTTCCGGCTGTCCGTTAAAACAGATAGTGCCTGAATCGGGTCATCCCAGCTCCAGTTACCAGACGTCAAAGTAGGGTACTTGGATGAAAGTTCAACTTTCATCAAAATGACACCAGTGCAACCAAGAGCCAGGGGCGCTTTTATTTTTGAGGCCCTTAACACAGCTTTCAGGTGTCATATGTACAGCCGTTGGATGCAGAATGTCTCCAGGCACACAGTGGGCTTCGTTGCTTGTCAGCAGGGTTCACCGTTCACCGTCGGCAGCCGTTTGAAGCGTCAGATGGCAATTTGAGAAATGGCAAAGTCTGGAGCGGTAATTTTAAATAAAATACGCACTGGAGTGTTTGAGGCCTTAGAAGCAGTTTTCTTGCTTCGTCACCTCCAGAGACTTCTCTTGTGGGCTCTTCCGGCTGTCCGTTAAAACAGATAGTGCCTGAATCGGGTCATCCCAGCTCCAGTTACCAGACGTCAAAGTACGGTACTTGGATGAAAGTTCGGTTTTCGTCAAAATAACACCAGTGCAACATAGAGCCAGGGGCGCTTTTACTTTTGAGGCCCTTAACACAGCTTTCAGGTGTCATATGTACAGTCGTTGGATGCAGAATGTCTCCAGGCACGCAGTGGACTTCGTTGCTTGTCAGCAGGGTTCACCGTTCACCGTCGGCAGCCGTTTGAAGCGTCAGATGGCAATTTGAGAAATGGCTTAAGTCTGGAACCCGTAAAAGCAATTTAATCAGGGGCGTCTAATTTTTCAAGGGGTTAAACAATGGATTTTGTAGTAGTGTCTCCCAGCAGACATTTCTTCCTTGTTCAGTAGGGTTTCCGATGGATTCTCCAGATCAGTCTCAGCATCACCCAGTCATCCGGAAATCAGTGTCGAAGTTGGTCAGTCGTGACAGTGCTGTCAGCTATTAAATAGGGAGTTAGTAAAAAGTGAAGTATCTTGAGCAAATGGACGCCTATATGCTCAAAAGATGACTTTTCGGAATCATTGAAGTCTGACGATGAATCTCAGAGCTTCAACAAAATTGTCAACTGAAGTTCAGAATATTTGCAATTTTAGCATAAGATGGCGATTTTCTATTTTTGGCGCTAATTGCATGATAATAAATATTTTATTATTATTTTCAAATTTGAACTTCCAATTAGTGGCAGTGCAACTGAAAGGCAACCAATCAGAGGATTTCTATTCTTGTTAGGGTTTTGAATTCTTGCAGTTGCTAATTGGTGTGAATTTCTTCTTATTTAACATGGCGCCATCTTCATTGTTATTCACAGAGCTTTCAAAGGAAATTCGCATTTCTCAAGAGCAAATTTAATCTTAAGAGAAATTCGTGATTTTCTAAGGCAAATTCATTATCTTCAAAGGGAAATCGAAGTTTATTAATTTCAAAGCAACTTCAAAGATAAAATTCGAATTTCTTCAGAAGAGAAGGCGCATATCTTCAAAGCAAATTCATCCAAAACAATTCGCAAATTCCTCAAAGGCGTTTTCCTTAAACCAATAAAATTTGCAAGTTCTCCAGAGATTCAAAGGCGGATTTCATATTCAAGGGCGAATTTTATATTCAAAAGGCAAATCCTCAAATTCATTATATAAATTCGTATTTTCTTCAAAGGAAATTCGAATTTCATTCATATTCAAAGGCGCAAATTTCAAGAGAGGAAAGTTCGTGGTTTTCAAAACAAGGCGAATTCTTCCAGTTCAAGGCAAAATCTACATCAATTCACAAAGGCGATTTTTCCTAACATATCTTTTTGCAGATTCAAGTTCATAATTATCAGCAATCTGAAGAAATCTTGGGCGATTTTCACAAGAAGAAGACATAATAAAAACGTCTTTTTCATCCTTTCAATCACAGATTTCTCACAAAATTCATTGTGCATGTTCCTAAAATTGGCGAATTTGGCAAGTCTCAGTATCTGGATCATTCTCATATAATTTCCTCGAGTTGAAATTGTGCGTTTGATTTTTCATGAATTTTTAGCTTCAGAACATTCGTTCTCGAAATGCTAATTTTCTCAAGTGAAAAATCTTTGTACAATCGAGTAGAAGTTGAATTTTCGCAAATCTGATGTTCTGGGTTGTCTTAGAATCCTTTTCTGGACAAAACCCATATCTCGGATTTTTCGCTAAAAATAATTCTTCGAAAGGCTATTTTTAACTCTCGCAGGCTATTTTTAGCTTTCCAGAAATTTTGTCAGAATATAGTCAAGTTCACAGTCAACAGGCAAATTTTTCAGAATGCAGTTCACTCAGCTCGAATACAGGACCAAAACCGTCCTTACTCATGATTTCCGCAGGTTGGTTGAGATCTTCACAAAGTATTACCAGAAGCAGTGCTAGACCCAGTTAAGATCAGAAGTTCAATCATTCAGAATATTGAGCAGTCTGGTTTACTAGAGGCCGCTTCCATACCTATCTTCGTGCACTGTATTGAATTCGTGATGTCTTGCATTAAGCATTACAATTCTACTACTCGTGAGATAATTATTCGATTGAATGGTCATTTGCGATCTCAAACCTTTGGACATCGAAAGGAGTTTTGGCATTCCTCAACACGAGAACAGCCTAGTTGTTTCTATGGGCGATTAATGCGCGGGCGGTGATCTTGATATGGACAAGTGTCGAGAGAAGATGGCGAGAAAGATGGATTTAAAACAAGCAAAACGGTGCCAAACAATGGGTGTGGTGGTCTAAAGGATGAGTATCGCGATTCTAATCACACTCACGAATCGTGTCTCGGAGTCAGAACATGCAAATGTTTTCCCGCCTTGGATGTATTACATTATTGGTCGCATCATTTCTGGGCAGGAGCATTATGACTGGGCATCCTTCATCAGTGACATTCTCCACAAGCAGATCACCGGTTTCTTAGTTGCCCATGAGTTTCACATGTGTTCATATCTAAATTACTTGATAAACGCCGAGTCGGTTAGAGGACTTAACACCGTGGGCATTCTCACTGTTCAGAAGGTTTATCAATATTATGATCAGCTTGAGTTCACCAGAGCTGAACGTCATTTCAAGCGTGTTCACGAAGCTTTCTTGACTTACACAGTGAGGAATTTGGACCGGGATTTGCATGTTCGTATCTCGGCAGTTGCTAGGGCAGCGATGGATGGATGGGCAGATTGGTTTATACAATTCCCAACATACACCTACATCCGAGTATACGGCTTCACAGGAAATCCAGCTATGCTTCCACGTTATCCTTCGGATAAAACAATCTTTCAGGAATTCCTTAGGCAGATGCATGATGTTCGCCGTCTTCTCGCCCTTGAGCACCGGACCATCTCAACTTTCCTTTTCAATTTGGAATATTGGTGCAAATTGACAATTGATAGTAAAGATCGCGGGACCAAAGAGCGAAATATCATCTTAAGTATCTTGGCCGAGAAAAACGCGATGCCCTATGACCTTTCAGGTCATTATACAGCTCGCCTCGCTGGAGGCACATATCACGAGCCTTCTATGGAGGATTACTGGGCAAATTGCTCAGATGACTTCGAGGTTCGCAGACGCAGTTACGGCCGTTTCTCTCTCTCACAGATTTCTGTTTTCTTGTCAGAGGATGTGGGAGGTTTATCAGTCAGCGAGGAGAAGTTCTTCCTCGGTTTTTGAAGGCGAGTCGATAAACAGATTGCCAGTATTAGATTAGTGCATAGGAATATGCAACGGTCAAGAGAGTCAAGTAGAGTTATTGAGCGGTATACTTTACCTCGTGACAAAGACAAGGAGGTAAAGTATTCCCGAATGAGCGCCGATGATGGTAGATCGCCGTTACCTTCCCTCGTCAAAACCTAACAAAAGAAGAGGAGTAATCACTCCCAAGAAAGTACAAGCGCCCGAACAATTCAAAGGGCAAAACACCTTTTATTTATCACGAACTGACCGGATATCCTATCAGAATGGGATTCGGAGAATTGATTCGAGCCCTTGATGCACGAGGTTCAGCCTCAAGTTCCACCGATTTAGACCTTCACGGTCCCAATTCACATCGAATTGGATTTAGATTCTCCACCTCGCAGTGGGTCTTCTACACACTCACTCTCATCAGTACCTCCTGTCGCTAGTGCAGACCCTTCTAGTAGCATTAGCCAAGATCAATCTTGGATCGAAGCTCAGCTAGGAAGGAAGAGGAGGCAGCCATCCTATGTTCTTAATCATTCTGATTTTGATGACATTTATCGGGATGCGCCAGATAAGAGAGTCAAGAACATGGTTCACGTAGAGAAACGACATGGAAGTTATCGTTGAAGGCTAGTACCTCCACGGGGAAGAACGGCTGAATTAGAATCTCGGGATTTTGAGGTTATCCTGATCCAACCCAATTACGCTGACACCACGCCCGGACTTCGAGTTGATCTTCTAAATTGCTACGGACGGTGCGAGGATAGAATCTTGAAGGGCCGGAGAGGATAAGGCAGCCCTCAAGGCTGAAATCAGACAGCTTTGTCAATATATTTCTAGCCTTGTTCATAGACCTAATGCCATTAATACACTCCCACCGATGCTTGAGCCTCCAGCAGAGCAAAGTCAACTCAATCACTTGGTTGCATATGGCAAGCGTTTGGAGGAATGGGAGGAGGAGTTCGTTGCTAGAGGCCGTACTATGCTCACAGAGTTATATCAGTTGCGGTACAATGCACGTAAGCTCCGTCTTCGTCTTCAGGATGAGGAAAGAGATATGGCAATTAACAAACCCCGGGACGAGATTATGATTGCTCACCTGAGTGTGGCTTATGATACAGTCATAGATGCAGAGGACAGAGAGGCTATCTACTCTTGGAAGACACAATTGGTTTTCAGGGTAAAGATAGAGGACAGTTTAGCATCAGAGTTGGCTGAGAGTAGAGAGCACGTCACTAGTGCACTCTGGTTTGTGAGGACTTTAGTGTCCCGCTTACCGTGTCGTTATCAGATCGAGGGTGGTGCCTACGTGGAGCTTACCGATGTTCAGTCAGAGCTCCAGGCACTCATTCATACCATTTTCAATGGGGAGACCATTGGCTGTAAGATTACTTCGACTACAGTCATGTCGGCGATGTTCGATGAAGAACCTTGAGGAGTAAGGCGAACTTCAGTCTCAGATCACAGCTGGTGAGGATATGCTGCATCGACATAGCATTCTTCGACAGAGTCTCATAGCTCCAGATAGTGATACAGTTAACAATCTCGTTGAGGGATTGATTGCTCGAGATCACGACCAGTAAACTTCAGTTCCCACCTCTCAGGATAGACATTACACACACGAGTTGAACTTGGTGTTACCCTTTTAAGTTAACTCGATGTTGTCATCACATGCATATCTATTCTGAGACTCGCCTTTCACACTTGGAGTTTCTTTTAGGGTTTTACGTTAACTGATGGTAGTCTTCCAGTTAACTTGCTTTCAATAAAAGGACGTGCATGCTCTCACAATTGTCCATTTTTAGATTAGATGTTTCGGTTAACTGATGGTAGCTTTCCAGTTAACTGTATAGTTTACTTCATTAGGGTTTGGCGCATGCTTGCATGCATTGCAAGAACTATAGATGACTCAAGGTGATTTTAGGGTTCCCTACACCTTGATGTATATAAATAAGAGCTTTTGCTCATTTGTAAATAACTTTTGCTTGAGAGAGAAATATATGCTGCGCCTACCTTGCCCTCAATATTGCTCTTTTGGTATTTGTTCATGTGTCTTCACTATTGCAATTAATTGTTATGCCACATAGGGTTTCAAGAGATTGTAGTGGTGAATTCTTTCCTTAGTTTAGATAAATCTGTTTGAACATCTTTATTATTGAGATCAATTGTTATGCCACATAGGGTTTCAAGAGATTGAGGTGATAAATCTGTTTTGTGTCTATTTACCATTGTGATCAATCGTTATGCCACATAGGGTTTCGAGAAATTACAGTGATAAATCTGTTTCGTGAATCTTTATCAATATAATCAAAGGTTATGCCACATAGGGTTTCGTGAGATTGTAATGATAAAGGCTGTTCTGTGAAGACTTTGCTATTTCAATCAAGTGTTATGCCACACAGGGTTCCATAAGATTGTCTTGGTAAATTCTTAAATCTGTTTTGTGCCCAATAAGCTGGTTTAAATTGAGATGATAGTTGCGCCACCTTGCCCTCAAGTAGAGAATTTAAACCCGTTGTTAGTCAAACCTTGCTCCGTTTCCTCTCGCTCTGTTTTCCTGAGGAGATTGGATAATTAAATTTAAGTTGTAGTTAGTCTGTGTTCCACGGCGTTTCGGGGACGGGGACGGGGGGACGGCAGGGGACGAGTTTCGGGGACGGCAGTCCGAGGGCAGATTTTTGGGGACGGCGGGGGGACGGCGATATAGAAATTTTTCAAAATATATATATATATATATATACACAATTACATATATATATGAATTTTTAAAAATATATTATATAGAGAGAGAGAAAGAGAGCAATTTGAAATATCAAATATGTGCAACAATTTCAATATGACAATACGTGCATAGATAAAGAGTATAACAACAGTATAACAACAATATAAACATAAAGGTAAACACTAACAGCAATGCCAATAACTTAACAATTAAATATAAAAGCATTTTGTTCAAGTTTTAACACTAAAGTTAAATAACTCAAAGATCAACGTCTCAAACTTTAAAGTTTAAATACAACAATCTGTCAATCTATGACACTATGCCTCATTCGGGCTATCAATATCAAAAGCACTATCTGTGTCACTGTCACTCTCTGCCTGAAGTGGATCATCCAAAGGAAGGCCAACCATTCCCAATTGCACCTCCTCCTCATCAATCTGCCTAACTAGTTTGTTTAAAAATAATAGTTTGTTTAAAAATCAATTTTATTATTCGTAATTTTTTATTTAATTTTACAATAATATTAAAATTTTAAATAGTTATGCTTATTTTAATTTAATTTTATTATTTTATTATTTTAAATTTAAACTAAATAATAGTTTGTTTAAAAATTCATTTTATTACTCGTAATTTTTTTTTAATTTGACAATAAATTATAATATTAAATAGTTATGCTTAAAAATTAAATGTTTTATCAAATTTTTATTTAATGAAATATAATAATATTTAATATTTATTATTTATTAATTATCACGCAATTTTATTTTATTTCATAATATAATTAACTTACAAGCAATTAAAAATTAATTTTTTTATCAAATATGATGAAATATTTAATATTATTAAGCAATTTTTATTTAATTTGTCAAAAATTAAAAGATTTTTTTACTTTGACAAAAGGGGGACTCCTGGGCGTCCCCGATACGATTGGGGGACTTCTAGCCGTCCCCTAGCCGTTTCGGGGAGCGTCCCTTTTATTTCGGCCGTCCCCTTTTTGGGAAGCGTTTCCTCTCTTAGATCCCAGTTTTCAAAATCGGGGGCTTTGAAGGCGATCCCACCGTCCCAGGTCCCGGGGGCGGGGCGTAGTAGGGACTGGTGGGGGAATAGGTCCGTTAGCTCTGATAGTTAGTAGTAGATCTGCAAAACCCGGAGAAACTCAGGCTGCAAGCGTATAGGTTCTTTCAAAGAAGCCTTGTGCCTCTCTGACTGAAACAAAAGACGAGGACATAGTTTAGCTTATTTTCCTTTGCAAGTATTTTTGTCAAAGCACACGAGGAGCTTCCCTCCTAATTTGAAGAGCACTCATTGCGTAGTGTACCAGGCTGTTCATAACAACTTCTACTCCGGAGGTGTTAGTTGTTAACAATATCGACTAACAAACTAAAGAGCGTTCCTAACCTCTCAAGTAATGTGAGAAGAGAAGTTAGAAATTAACAAGGTAGATTTTGACAAAATACTTCAATAATCTCTCTCAACAAACACCTACACACTTCAAACGAGCTGAAATAAAGATCATAAAGTAGAACATGAATACTTGAAATCACGAGTTTTGGACCAAGGCAAAAGGGCTCATGATTTTGTACTCAAATCTACGAAACAAACTCACTTCTAACATGCCTTGAACAAGAAATTGCATCTAAAGAGGCTTGCAAACTTATTCTTAACACAATAGAAAACAGCAATCACACTAAATCCTTGTTGGCTAAAGAGGCTCAACAATTTGCTTATCACAACACAAATGAACAATACTTGAGCAACAAATAGAAGGCACAATAGGCTCAGTTTTGTTCTCACTAGCACGGTTAAAGAAACTAAATGAGCAAAGGCTCTTATTTATAGAGTAGCAGAGGAGTAGGGAACCCTAAAATCTCCTTGCTTTCACAATCTAGGGCTTGCTCAGCAAGCAAGCTTTATTACTAAATCTAGAAAAAAAAACCTAAGCAGAAAAAAAGCGGGAAAGCGCCAACTATTACATCTTATCTTCTTTCTATCCTCAAAGAATGGATAAGGATTATTCCAAGAATAGAAAGAAAGCGGGAAAGAAAGTTGCTTTAAAGCTCGATCACATCCGCTAGGAAGTTAGAGATTGTGTCCCGGTTCGGTGCATCTATGCCATCAACAGCAAAACACCGCTTTTCAAGAATATCTTCAGCATCTGCAATTGATCTCAGGAAATCTTCGACCTCATTGGCCGCTTTATCGAACTTTGCTGACATCACTAAAATATGGCCTATCCTAACCCTTCCTAAGGAGTTCTCAAGCCAAGACACAGTAGTATCTTTACTAACTTCCTCAGGAGGTGCTGCTAAAATCTCTTCATCATCTTCGATATCAAGATCAATGTGAATCGGTGTAGAACCTGTCAAAGGTATAGAAACATGTGTTCAAGGTGGCTCCTCTGCTTTATTTTGAGGTACGGGCTCATTAGGAGGAACTTCTGAATCAACTGTAGGCTGCTCCTGTATGACTATGCCTGAGAAATCTAACCTTCTTTTTACATTTTTATTTGATCTACTACCTTTGACGCCCTCTTGAGACTGACTTTTACCCTTTCCCTTCGACTGTGTTCTGGAAGAAGAGGGAATTATCCTTGGCGGCTCTGCTACTGAAATGGAGTTCTTCCTTTTAAGCACTAAGAAAACCTTACTATGCTCAATGACTTGTCTGGTTCTGTCTTCAACTGAAAGAGATTCTTTGTTTGCCCAATTAACTTGTGGTAGAGGCTAATCTTCAATTCGTTTCTGAGTGTACATTGGGAGAAGCACATTTTCATCATCATCTCATAGCCCCTCTATATCTTCATTTAAGCAGTCTTTCATCTAATGGAGAGTTAGCCTGCTGTAACTACGCCTTCACACTTCAAACTCATCTGCACAGTTAGCCCAAAAATCTTCAAGTGCGGCTATGTGATTATAATTCTTCTCCAATCGGCCAGTGTAGACACCATGAGGATCAAATGATCGTCTCTCGCTGTAAGATTTGAGGCCGAATTTATCTAACTCTTCTCCAATTGTCCTGGCATCTGCAGCAGTTCTGCATGTATAAATACCCAACCCTAATTGAAAGTGAAGAGAGGGTTCCTTCTATTCCTCAAGACTATGTGGACACCGTAAGCCTGCCTCAAGAATTCCATGAAGATGACCTCATCTGACGGATACCTTGGCAACATGAGCGGGGCACCTGAATAACCATAGACCCTGAGATAGGTAAAGGTAGGAAACTGTATAAACCAATCCGCCCATTCCGCCATTGCTGCCCTGGCAACTAAAGAGATGCGGACGTGCAATTCGTTGTCTAAGTCCCGCACTGTGTACATCAAGAAGGCCTCGTTCACCCTTTTGTAGTGGTGCAACGACTTTGTGAATTCCAACTGGGGATAGTAGTTATATATGTGTTGTACGCTCAACGATCCCTTGGTGTTCAACCCTTTGAATTGACCTTGATAGGCCACCAGGTAGACTAGGTATGACACCATGTGGAATACATGAAACTGGAAGTATTTTGTTATTTGCTAATGTAGGCAGTCACTAATCAAAGTAGGCCAATCATAGAATTCGGTCTTCTTCATGATGTGAGGTATGGCATAAAACATCCAAGGTTGGAACTTGGTGGCATCTTCTGAGCCAATGGTCTTCTTTGCTTTTATTTCCAAAACCCTAAAACTCAGTCTCCTTGAACTTGGACGCCATTCTCCACTTGCAAATTTTGAAAATTTTGAAAACCTCAAAAATTTCTCTAAGGCATGAGAATTTGGGCGCCCTTCTTCACCAAGGGCGCCTACTTTATCCAGTGTTAGCCAAAATTTTAACATTTTCAACTTTCCTTCATTTTGACATGCTACTTCGTCTCTGATTTCCCGTTTGCAGAATGATCGGACAGGCGAGCTGAAGGTTTCACGGCGGAGCCTGACTGACTCTAAGAAAGATGTTCTGGAGGCATCTCTGGCGAAAGACTTCATCTTGACCTCCGAATTCATGGGAGCATTTTCCTTCCAGGGGCACCCATTTCATCCAGAGATAGCCATTTTCATAACTTTCAAATTTCTTCATAAACTCCCTTCTACAGACGATCTTGTCGAATCTAGAGCTCCGGACGTCGGATTGACTGGATGTTGTGCTCATCGCAAAGTTGACGAAGAATGAAGAGGGGTCTTCTGAAACGATCTTCATCAAATAATGATTTTAAGGCCCCCAAAAGTTTGGGCACCCTTCTTGACTGGGGGCGCCCACTTTCACCATAGTTAGTTTTATTTTTGATTTTCTGTGTTTGCTTCTGAATTTTGGTTCTCAGCCTTTGTCAGACCCTACTTTCAGCTCCTCGTATCTGGTAACTGCGAACTCCGATTGACGTGCTGAGTGTCTCACTGGAAAGCTGGATCAAGTGCGAAGAGATTTCGTTAGAGCCTTATCTGCAAATTCATTCGTTTCACCTCCTGAAAGCTTAGGCGCCTTTCTTCAACAGGGGCGCCCATTTTCTCAACACTTAGTCAAATTTTCAACCTTTTCAACTTTCCTCGTTCTGACTCTAGTGCGGATCTCCCCTGTTTAGCTTTGAATTCCGGATGACTGAATCGCCTGATGACTGCGCCGCTGAATTCACTGCAAAGCTGACAGAAAAGTGAGGAAGTTTGACTCGAGGCTTGAAACCCTAATTTATCATATGATGCCCTAAAAAGGTGGGCGCCTTTCTTCAACAGGGGCGCCCACTTCTTCCAATGTTAGAAAATTTTCATGAATTTTCAATTTTCTTTCTCATTCTTTGTGCACGTTCATCATTTCATCTTCTGTCGAATGTTTAACTGCCGAAACTGACACCTGGCAGTCGAATGACCTCCATTGATGACCTCGGAGCTCCAGATATGCTTCTGAAAAGCAGAATAGACCCAGTAGGGCAAAACTGATTATTTTTAGATTCTGACTGCACCAGTCTGATGTGGACACATTTTGAGCAAATCAAAATCAGTTCGGACCCTGTAGGACCAACTTTCTATTTTTAGAAATTTTCTATTTTTAGAAAATTTTGCCAGTATCCGTTTCGAGAGAAACCCAAAAAACGTTACTAATTTTAGAAAATTTCTAAAAATAGCAATTTTCCTAAAATTTAGGGATGAAAAACTGAGATCTGGGTTTTGTAGATTAAGCTGCTCTTAGCAGACCCAGATCGTCAAAAATTGAAAATTTTGCGTTTTAACCCCTCATGCAAGACATGCACACTCAAATTTTGACCTTTTTGACTGATTTGACAAGACTTTTACTCATTTCTTCAAAATATCTAAGTGTAACAAAAATTTTAATTTTGGGGTACAACACATTCATTTTACTATTTGTGAAAGTCATTGATATTCATGCAATGCTTTGTATTCAATTTGCTAAAATGGAACATCTACCAAATTGAAATTATCGCAAAATTTGTCACATCTGAGAAGGGTACATTACAAAATATGGCTCATTCCTCCTCTTCTCACAAATGACTCTTAGGATCTAACTTCCTCCTCTTCTCATCTAGTATATGAGACCAGGCAACGCTACTAAATGCTTTGTCATGGCCTACAATAGGTTTTCTACCACACCATTTTTCATATGGTCACATTATGAACTTTCATAAGAACTCTATCAAAAATATATTTAAATCTGTATTGCTTCTAGATTCTATCGTGTTCAAAGATTTTTGCATCAACGTTTCGGATAACACTCCTGCTCTCTTTCATTTTTCTTCTCTATCATTTTTCTTCTCCTCTTGCTCTCTTTCATCCTGATGATGGATCACGGAGTGTGATCCGAAACATTGATGCAAAAATCTTCAAACACAATCAAATCCAGAAGCAATACAGATTTATGATATGGATTGTGGAAACTTATTATCATAAAAAATCTATTTGCACACCAAACTGCTTTGCCCTATATCTCGTATGTATACCTCTGTCTTGTAGTATACTGATTTATATACAAAACTTTTTCATATAAGGTCACATTTCAAACTAAAGCATTGTCATAATTCAAATCGTGAGTTGTCTTTTAAACTTTGTCATAGTCATCGATGTTGTGTTTGTTGTTTCTAGTTAGTATCTTTGTAGGGCCAAGGAAACAAGCTTTCCAATGCTTTTGGTGAGGCAAAGATCAGAATTTGGATGACAGAGAAAGACCTAAAATTCAAAAAGGAATGAAAATTTGTTTCCCGATTAAAAAGCATGTACCTCACCAAAATGAAACATTAAGTCTAAAAGTGAAGAATCTCGCTCAGCTAAGTGAAGTGTGCCCTTTTGAAGAGGAAAGTAAAATCAGTTTGGTAAAAAGTGTTTTCTTATATAGTGGTGTGAGCCATATTGATTCATGAAAGATAACAAAATTTTCAAAAGAAACAATTCAGGGTCACACACAAGCACGCACCTAATGAAGAGTAACATAACTTTTTTAAGTCAAAACATATTGCCCTATGTAACAGCACACTCCCAATTGAAGAGGTGACAAATTTTCAAAATGCCAAAAAGTGCAGGCATATGCTCTAGCACACACTCCAATAAGGGGTTGCACTTAATTAAGTTTTCAAAAATATGTATGGTTATGCTTACACATGCACCACATAAAGGAATAACATTATTTGCAAACACAAAAAATGCAGCCCCATATATGAGCGCACACCTCATACAAGGTCAAATTTTAAGTTTTTGAAGTATTGCAAGATTGATTTGTTGGTGCACACTGCAATAAAGGAGACAGATTTTGTTAAGAATACAACAGGAACAAAAGTGTTACATATGGGCACACAATCAGAGGAAAAAACAAAGTCCGATACAGAAGTTTTGTCCATGAATATCTACACTTCAATCTTCTTCTTCATCTTCATGGGTTTGCAACTTTCCATCAAAGAAGGGTTTTCAGTTTGGTCTTCATTGTTTCAGCAGTTTGTATTGTTTCACGGCAAGAATGCCTATATTGAGCAGGTTTTTCTACATGTTGAATTAGGGTTTTGCAGATTTTCTGTAATGTCCCCTTTTTCGGCATGATCATGGTTGATGGTGGTTAGCCTCTTACTCAGACTCTCGTAGGCTAACTGGATTGGTTAGAGGGTCAGCGGTACCTTCTGGAGAGTTCGGTCGATTTCATTTTCTGAGATCATGGATTGGCTCATTGCAGGCTTTGGCAGTACAGGAGTTTGTTTGCTTCTGACGGCACTGAATTCTGTGGAGAATTGAGGGAGATAGGCTTACTTAAGTGATTTAAGTTATTTTTTAACTTAAAGTCTTTTTATAAAGTCAAATTGACTTTATAATTTTTATATCACTTAAATAAGTCTAAAGTGAGTGTTTTAAAGTATTTTATTTAATCACTTAAAGGAGGCGCCAAAAATCAAAGTTAGAACTATGGAAAGTAACTTGAGTTTATTTCCAAAAATTTAAATGATCTAAAACCCTAAAATGTACGGCCTCCTTGAGTTTTCACCTCCTTTGTTATATAAGGGTTGAGGGCAATGAGAAACTCATCTATTTTGAATATTTCAACTTTGCCTTGGAGGTTTTACCTTTGCTTTCATCCTGTGATCAGGTTTGCAGCAATCCACCATTGGAGAACGAAATCTCTTCAATGTGAGCACTTGTGAGGCTGTGAGAGATCAGCTGAATTGGTGCAAATTAAGAGAGCTTCATTCAGAAGTTCTGCAGTGCTTTAACAGATTTTTGTAAGTGTTCTTCATCAGAAACAGAGGGTTTGAATGGATGGTGTTCTTCCTTCTTCATGGCAGGCATCACAGCTACTTGGGCGCACCTTCTAAGATGTGTTTCTGGTCTTTTTGCTTGAAAGGCGTGGCTGTTTGAGCTAGGGCGCACTTGCTGGTTGAAGAAACGCCTATCTTCTTGAGGGTTTCTCTTCACTATCTTCAGCACTTGGCATTCCCTCTTCTATTGCTCTAGTTTCACAGCTGGATTCAGACTTTGTATCATCCTATTTTGAATATTGTCAGATTTTCATGTATAGACTGGCAAACTGGCTTCATTTCTTAATTAAATAAACTGGAGGCTTTCGGGTATGTTTATATGTTCTAAATCCATTGTTGAGCTTATTAAATACCTTCTACAATTTCAGTTTGATTAGATTTGCTCAAGTTTTCATTCTGTGAGCTTTTATATGATGCGCACCTTCTCTTCTGTCTACAAAATTTCTCTAAAAAACTAAAAAACACAAATAGACTTAAGAAAAAGACAGGGGTTTAAACAGTGAGCTAGCAAGGCTCATCACATTTTCTACATGCTAAAATCTGATTTTATGACATCTTGCTGAATGCCTAGGATTTTGGAGGCAGTTTTCAGCCATCTATTCATTAAACGCTCATTTGTTGGGGCTCTTCTAGGTAGAGAGGGTTTGAATGTGACAACTCCATCATTTAGTATTTATTTTCAGACTTTGGCTAGGGTTTTGTCACTATTTCAGCAAATTTTCAGTCAAGAAATCAGTAGAAGGAAACAGAACTAGATTCAAGGCACCAAGAATGATCATTAGGGTTTCGGAGTTTCTTCTAAGGATTTGCCATGGTCAGAATGGAAGAGCTTCATTAAAATCATTGACAAAAGCCAAGTGTCAAATTGTCTATTTTCGGCCCATGCTATTTTTAGCTGTCACCATTTTTAAGAGACAATCATATTCTAATAAATCTATTTTTAGAATAATTGTTTATAGATCACATATTTTTAGATGAACTTCTAGAAGCTCTATTCTATTTTTACTTGATAGTTATCCTTATTAGAAATCTAATTGAAGATTCTTGATTTAGGGTTTGGTATTTATTAACAAAATTGTTTGATAAGTTTGCTTTGTGTGCAAGCAAACTATTCTTAGCTTATGAGTTCTAGTTAATTTCTTATTATTGTTCATGCAAAGTCTTGTAAATCCTCATAAATAAGTGTCATTTGTGCTTATATTTTCAATAGGAATTTTATGCTTACTTGCTACTGAAATAGTTGTTCAAATATCTAGTGAGAGATCTTGTGCATGTGTGCTTAGGTGGATAGAATTACTTTGTTGAATTTACAGGTTTTGTATTGCATGTTTCTATAAGGTTGGTGATTGTGATTCTATACTTAATTCCTTAATTCCTTTTACTAAATTGTGCTTCTTTTGTTCAAATCAATTCAACTCAATTCAATCCTTCTGTTGTACTCACACTTCGTTCTCTACTTTTTGATAGAAAGAGTGAGTGTTCATTAAAAGCTATAAGTTGTTTTCTTTTAGTAAAAATTCATAAATGTAATGCCCTGCAGTTTTGAGTTTTGCCTAAGACTAGTATTAGGGAAAAGCCGTATGGATCTTATGATAAAAAATATCATGAGTTATTAATCTAGAAGCTATAGTTTATATTAATCATGTTTTACAAGGAAATATATTCTAGTTCAATTTTGATTGTGCTGCATGTCTTTCAATGATGCCTGTTGATTAATGGCCCATGATTATTAAATCAGATTATATTAATGAGTAATGTTGAGACAAATGTTTAAAGTAGACTGTCAATTCTGGAATCAATATTTAATCAAAATAATGACTTTGATCAATGTTTGTCTACTCTGATCTCAGAATTAATATTTAAACTAATATTTACTCAAACTAAGATTCATTCAAAATTTCAAACTAACGTGTATTCAAAATAATGAATCCAAGAAATTGATGACACACAAATCTAGTAGAAAGGGGGTAATCTTTTGCGCGGGGATTTCATTGGTGTCTCAAGGCAGTGCATAAGTGGATCAACAAAAGAGAAAACTGAGAGGAAAAGTGTCAATTGCACGGATGTAAAAGAGCTCAGATTGCTTGATACAATTGATGTAGGTAGAAATCAAGGTCAACAAACCAAAGGAAATGAACTAGGATTGGTGAGGAAAATGGTATAAAGTTATAAACCAAGATGCATGCGAGGTTGCCATGAATAATGGAAAACAAGTCAATGATAATGGAGAAGGAAAATAAATTGAAAAATGATGAAACATTAAGGAAGAAGCAAAACCACAAACACAGATTCACCACTAGAAGGGCAACCAATATGAAGAATCCAAGATTTGGCATGGCTTCAAAAGTCCAAGGAATGTTATAATTCTCCTAACATAGGAAAATCTTGAATGATTCTGAAAGTAAAGGAGCCACACAAATCAGCCAATGAAATCTAAGAAGAAAGAGTTTAGGAAAACATTATGCACTCAAATGTAAACCCTTGATTTGTTTGGAAAGATTAAATCAACATATTTGGGTTTGGATTAGTCCAAATATAATAATATCTTGCATCTGTAAGGCTCTTGGTGTGATATCAATTCCCAAAAAACTGCCAAAGTGATCCTCAAAGCCCTACACAGCCAAAATGGGATTAAAAAATAGTAGAATTTCCTTTGGGTCCAATCAAACCATATCATGAAGCCAAGGTTAAACTAATGTAATGAACCATGATTATCTATCAATTGTTTAAACAGTAAACTAAAAAGAAAAAAATTCAATATGTTCTTTAGTAGTCCATTTGGAGTGTTGCAATAAAAATATCTCGTTTTGGGCAGAAGTGTTGAACCCCTTCTGCCCTTACCTGAGAACAAAAAAACAAAATTATTTAATTTGGTTGCAATGTATATTCAAAACCCCAAGAGTAAAATTCTACAAGTTTTAAAAAGCTAGAGGCTATGTCCTTCGGTTCTTAGGGTTCTATTTAAAATGCTAACACATATATTATGCTGTCTCAACCAAAACCCATTTTTTCCTCTCTATGAAACCATTTTTCTAGGGAGTATAGGCAACTATACAATGCCACACAATACTATTCTCAAAACAATATTCTTCTAAAGCATCTTCCAAATACTATCTCCATGATCCAATCTCAATCATTTGACCATATGCCTCGATTTTTTCTCCACAATGGTTTTCCACTTGATGAATCTCTCCAAAATATGAGACTTCAGTTTCATACAATAAACCCAAATGTATCTAGAAAAATCATTATCAATCAAAATATTCCTTGACTACTAGCTAAGTGATCCCTCAAGCATTTGCCACTAGTTTAGGAACCACTATACCACTTACTTCTAAGTAAACCATCTAGTTGTGGACTAGCTTATCATTTGCAATCACTATGAAATAGAATGCCTTTGGTTTGCTTTTCACTTCCTCTCCTATCCCCAAGTGGAAGATATAAGGAGATTCCTCCTTTGTGCTTTCCAAGTCAACCAACTCCTTTCATTTCTACCACTTCATGGCTTTCTCAAGTAGGTCAAGAAAAATGCTTCGCATAAACAAATTTGTGGATGTCTACTTCGTTAGGTCAACAATATTGATGAAATATTCTAGGCGAATTTTCTAAGAAAATTTTTTCACTTCTCACAATTTCCAATGCCTTGGCGTTTCATCAAACAATTTGCAGTCCTATGAGATGGAATATATTTCTTCTATATATTTCATCTTTGATAATGTTTGATCATCAAAAGCTCCCACACAATAGTTTCCAGATTTTTATTGTAGACATATTCATTTACAAACATTGGACATTGCATAACACGGATAATATTAAAATACCATTTGCAGTTTCAGATACACAAAAATATTTTATGAATATTAAATTATTACACAATATTATATTTATGAGCCAAAAATGGTCTCTAATGACTACAAAGTAGTGAGAGTCCTTAGTGATTTTATGGTTGGCAACTATCTTTACATTGAATACCATATATGTTGCACCCCTCCACTATGAGTTCCCACAATACTTCAAGAAGACACTAAAGTTGCTACATTGGGATTGACTGGACTCCCTACCTCCTCCCACGCCACATCACTCCTTTGACCCTTAACACATGGATGGACTTTCATAGGAATGGCAGTGGCTGCAAGAATAATAGCAGCTACAAAGGGGTCGCAACTTCCTCCAAACAAGGTCATCACTTTGTCAAATATTGCAGCAGCTTTCCCTATTGATTTTCCTCCTTCCACGTCGCCCCCTCTCTCCCTAGCAGCAATGTGTCCTATTTGAAGTTGCATAGTCAATATAATATGGGACTTATATGGGCGGCGGCTCACAAAATCTCATACAATGCCTACGATGGAATTAGAAGCTGCCACACGGCTGGCTTAAAACTCCTTTTTTTCCCAAAATAGCTTCCTCATATCATTCAAAACACTGGAAATATATACGGTACATTCTTCATTAATATTCATAACTCATAAATGAAGAGCACAAAAGATTTACTGAGAGGGGGGGGTGAATCAATAAATCTAAACAAACTTTAATCTCTTTTTAACTTTTCAAACAATCTTCAACTTTTATCAACACCAACTTATGATATGAATCAATGAAAACAATTTGACACCACTTTATTGAAAATGATTAAATGACTTTTTACAAACGAAAGTAGGTACCAACCTACTTGATTATGAATGAAATGATTTTGTAGGCTACAACCTACAAGGAGCACAAACCCCTTAACAATTTTAGTAGGCACCAACCTACAAGGAGCACCAACCCCTAATGCAAGGCACCAAACCTTGACTTGATGGATGAAGGAAAATGACTTCAATCAGATCTGCACTCTCCCAATCCTCCAATCTGCCTTTGTGATGAAAAATCTCACCCTTAGCCCACACAAGAAGATGGGTTTCTAACTTGAATCACTTCAAACTTCACAACCACACTTCCAAACTTGAAACGAATGTCAAATATATATATTGATCAAGGCATGCATCCCTTGGAGAAAGAGCACAACTCTTTGTCTAATTGCACATCTTCATTTGTGCATTAGTCTTTAATATCTCTTCAGATTTTAAAAACTTCAGATTAGTTTTAATTGGCAATCGCACCAAGAAGCACGTCCCTTGATAAAAGTGGTGATATTTCAAGAAACACGTCTTTAAACTGAAGCATTGCCTTTGATTGTGTAAACCGCGTTTCATAAAAAGGCATGACCTCTTCTTTTTTTTAAATATCATAAGAGATATTGCTAAAGCAACGCATCTCTTGATGAAGAGACACGCGTACGGGTCTAACCCGTGTTAGTTTGGTTTTTACTTAAACAATCGATTTAGTTTTGTTAGCGTAACAACTAACACCTCTGGAGTGTAAGTTGGTACAGACAGCTATGCACACTACGCTATGAGTGCTCTTCAAATTAGGAGGGGAAGCTCCCTCGTTGTGCCAGACAAAAGTGCTTGAAAAGGGAAATAAACTAAACTATATCCTGTCTTTTTGTCTCAGCTGTAAGAGGTATAAGGCTTTCAAGAAAACTATATACGTTGCAGCTAAGTATTTTCTGGTTTCGCAGATCATTAACTACAACTAGGCTAACTATTTTAAATCTATCCAGTTTCCTCAAGAAAACAGAGCATGAGGAAATGGAGCAGGAATGATTATCTAACGACAAACAAGAATAGATTCTCAACTTAAAGGCAAGGTGGCACATCTATCAGCTCAATCTAAACAAGTTTATTGAACACAACACAAAATCAATCTAACTAAGAAAAGAATTCACCATCATAATTGCATGAAACCCAAGTGGCATAACAATTCATCATAATAGTAAATACACATGAATAGATACAGAACAAGCAATATTGAAGGCAAGGTAGGCACAGCATATATTTCTCTCTCGTGCAAAAGTTCGTGAACAGATACAAAATAGCAATACTACAAGCAAGGTGGGCACAGCATGTATGCTATCACGCAAAATTTATTTACAAATGAGCAAAAGCTCTTATTTATAGACATCAAAAGGTGTAGGGAACCCTAAAATCACCTTGAGTCAACTACAGTCTTGCAATGCATGCAAGATTTATTGCTAAACCCTAACAAAGCAAACTATACAGTTAACTGGAAAATTACCATCAGTTAACCGGTACATCTAATCTAAATGGACAATGTGCAAGCATGCACGTCCTTATTGAAAGCAAAGTTAACTGGAACACTACCCTCAGTTAAACGGAAACCCTAATCCTAACTCCTGCGAAGATAATTCCAAGGAAGAGATATGCATGTATGAAATCAGCAAGTGAACTCAAGACTGAAAGTTGAGTTAACTGCTGCTCTTGACTCTAACCTCGAAACTAACTGCAAGTTCCAACTAGCAAATCACTCTAGATCATCACTGTCCATCAAGTCGTCCAGGAATTGATTGATGGCACTGTCTTCTGGCACTTTGATGCTCTCCACAATGATGACCTGCCTCTGGCACTCAATGTCACCATCCTTAACTGCTTTTTGGCAGTTTCTAATATCTCCAGTTGCTCTCTTGAAACTAGATGTCATCACAGAGATGTGATCCAGAATCTCCATCAAGATATCACGAACATGCTTCTGGAACTTAGTTTGCACAGCCTCGAGATCAACGTAGGTACCATCTTCATGAAGATAATGGCACGGAATTTGAGTGACTTTGGCGGCTCCGTAAATGGAGTGATCTCTGTTCCTTCTGCAGCGTAATGCTTCTGATGCTTTTCTTGATTCTTCTCAACAAAAAAGTGTTGCATGATGAAACCACGAAGCCTGACCGCGAACACTCTGGCTACGAGAAATACACACGAACTCGCTGCACACGCAGAATTCCAACGGTCCACCTCACGTCTACGCCTGTCAAATTGTCTGAATCAACCCCCGGATGCGCTTGATCTTCATTGTCAGTTGTTCGATGAAAACATGAATTAAGACCGATTTGGTCTTGAATTCAATCTCGTTGAACCGCCTTCTGAAAAACTTGCCACGGCTATGTTCTGACAACTTTCTCTGGAAAGCTAAAATGGCTCCTGGTGAAGCTAAAAATATCCTGTTGGAGGATAATTTTCACCAAAAATTATGAGATGTGGGTTTTGTCCGGAAAATGATTCTAAGACAACCCACAACATCATAATTGCGAAAACACATCATTTAGCTTGACATGCAAAGATTCTTCAGTCGAGAATTGCAGGGGTTTTTAGAGCTTCCCGAGGCAATTTTTCTTGAGAAAATCTGGAACATGGGTTTTGTGCACAACGAAATTCTGAACAAACCCAGATGATGCGATTTTCAAAAAGATGTGATTTTGGCCCACATGCAAAGAAATCTTCGGAAAAAAACACAAAGCTTCAGAATGAAGGCTGCGGGGCAATTTTCTCGAAAAAATCTAAGACATGGGTTTTGCTAAAATATGCGAATCCAGATGGTCAGATTCTGAATATTTTGTCGTTTTCTTTGACATGCGAAGAAATCTAAGATGAGAAATAGAAGAAATAAGACAGAAGATAGAAGGTTTTGTTTGTTCTGCTTCTGTAGAATTCACCTATCTCTGACTTGGATTTGATGTAACCTGCATGCAAATTGAAAACAAAGTCTGGAATCGCCTTCTCCTCAGCAATTTGAATCTGATGCCACAAAAAATACTGAAATTTGACACCTGTAGCACCTCGAATCCTCAAATGCATGAAGAAATCGCCATGTTTTGAGCTCTGAATGGTACGACTTGCTCAAGAATGAAGAAATAAGGACGACTTTTGTCTTTAAATAAATAAAATTCATTTAAAATTCATCCATCTTCTCAAACTCAAAGCGCACCTCTTTATTTGGCAGTTAACTGAACCTCAAATTAGGGCGTATGCTTAACTAAGCCTTCAAAAAGGATGCCTACAATGTGATTGGCTGTGAACTGAAGCTTAAAATGCATGAAAATGATGCTTTAATGGAGCGCCACCTTTAACTTTAGTTCAAATTGCCCATGCAAATCAGTTAAGACTAGTGCATGTACTCTAGTTAGCTTTGCATGCAAATCAGTTAACTTAACATGCAAATTAGAACTCAACATCCTCTTCAGTTAACTGAACATGCAAATGCATGCACACTGCAGATGAACTGAACTTCTAAAAATAGTAACTCAAAATGAACTTCAGTATCTTCTGCATGCAACCCAGAAATCGTTCAGTTGAACTGAAGTCAAAAACCCTAATTAGGGCGCACTAGTCAACTTGTTTTGAAAATTCAACTTTGACCCTTAAGGCGTTTTTCCAGACTTAGCCAATTTTGATGAAAATTTGGATTGTAACCTTCGTCAGAGCCTCTGTTCGAGCACTGATTCCAGATGACTAACAAGCCCGATTGACTGGCTGACGAGTGCATTGGAAAGTAGGATTGAAACTGACGAGATTATCCCTTGAGTCTATAATCACGAAAATGAGATCTGAAGCTTCAAAAAACCAAGCGCCCCTAGCAAAAGTTGCGCTTTTACCTCAGACTTAGCCATTTTTTCATCATTTTCATCTTATGAAGGTAAACTTAATCCCCTCGTATCTCGTATTCAGCAGACTTTCAGGACTGACAAACTAGTGCAACGCGGAGTTGAATCTGTTCCGCAAAACAACTGCAAAGGTACACTTCTTCAGAAAACATCATCTGAGAGGTGAAAAAGGAGGGCGCCTTTTCGAAAAGGTGCTCTTTTTACTCCAGAGATAACCATTTTCTCAACTGGCCAAAATATCACTGAAACTCTGACTGCGGGCAGCTGAATCAACTTCTGACCTGACGGAGACAGGTAACGGAGAGATGAATGCAACACGGACGAAATGAATATCTGAGATCACCAAATAGAGGACATTAAAGGCCTCAAAAGCTCAAGCGCCTTTTTGAAAATGTGCTCTTTTTGCTTTATTCATGACCTAAAAATCAAGATTTAACCCTTTGTTCGCCTTCTCGTCTCGACTTTTCAGCAACTCTAATTGACGTGTTGAAGGGTGCAACGCAAAGCTGGACTGAGCATGAAACAAATGTCAAAGGGATCATTTGATCTGAAACCTCTGTTTAGGGCCTCAAAAAGATGAGCGCCCCTAGGATAGACTGCTCGCTTTTGCTTGCAGTGTTAGTCATTTTCTCGTTTCTCATTTTCTGCTATATCTCTTGTAACTTGAGCAAAATAGGTCCATTTGATAGGCTTGATAGCTCGTTGCGAAGCTGACGTGATGCCAGACAAATGTTTGCTATAGGTGACAAACCCTAAAAACAGGATCTGGGCCCCTAAAATCAAGGGAGCCTTTTTCAAAAAGTGCTCTTTGCTCCAGAGTTGAAAAATTTGATGATTTTCCTTCAAATTTTGGATTTTCTCAAAACTCTCCAATATTAGACTGATATCAAACTGATATAAGCTCCATACTTAAAAAGCCCAAAAACCATCTTCTGACAACACTTTGACAAGGTTAAGACTATATTTAGCAAAATGTCTTAGTGAAGCAAAAAATTTGGTTTGGGTACAACAAGTTTGTCGTTAACCCGTCTTGAACATGAACCGATATTATGTTGCCTTGTGTTAGTCAACCATCATTTAGTAATCTAAAATATCGAATTGAGAACTTCGCTTTAGATCTTTTGACTTTGATTCAAAATAGTTAATATGACTTTGTGCACAAATACTGCAGGCTTTCAAACTGTAGGCTTTCAATCTCATTCCAAACTGTAGGGTTTCAATATCAAGTAGTTCTTGAAATTCAACACTTAGAATTGAAACAAAATCTGATCTGCAAGTATTATGAGATTCTCATTCGATCTATAGCTATTTGTTTTAGATTGCAACCTGTAGATGATATTCATCAGGTTTCGATCTATAGGATTTATTGCTTCAATTTCAACTTGTTGATTAGATCACACTCATGCGATCTAACTTGCTTTATACATATGTTGATCTGTAGATGATTGCTTCATACCGACTTGCACTGTAAATGATAGTGATTTTGCTCCATAGAGGTTTTACTCCATTAAGCCCAACGAAGAGTTATTCAACTTCAATAGTCTGATTTGACATCAATGACAATTCTTCTAACAATAAATTTATCACAGTTGTATAGAATAGGGTCCCCATAGTTCTTTTGCAAATATAATATTTGATTTGTTAAGCTTTGTAACTTTGCACTAATCCCATATTTTGAAATTCGTCTTGGCACAAGACTTCCTGAATTTTCAAAACTTCAACCATTAAATCCAAATGTGAAATATGAGTGACTTTGCCAAAAAGTAGCTAGGGTAGATAGTTTCGCTACCAAAACTGATTGCCCAAGAGTTTTCGTCCTAGGGTTTCTACTCCATGAGAAGCTCTTCAAAAATCCCAATAGATAAAAATAATTCAAGCATAATCCTCAAATGAGCTTCAAAAATCTCTTTATATCCCCCATTGCTCTAAAAAGTGACTTTACTTAAATATTTAATATTTCCTACAAATTAGTCACTTTATAAATAATTAATTTAAGTCGTCATTTATATATGCTTTTATGCGACAACTTACAATTAATTATTTAATTATTAATTATTTTTCACACACCCAACTGAAGATACGAAAAGTGCGGAAATAGTCCAGAATTGAAAACTGGGTACGTTGATATATTCAAGAACTCACCCAAAACCCGACTTACTAAAAAATAAGCACTTTTCAAAAATAACATTTCCCTCCAAGATGATTGGAACGCACTCGACGTGTCGAAACTACTCCTAGAAAGCATCAACGTACTCAGCAAAAACCCCAAAGCACAACACCAACCACTAGATTCCATTTCAACAAAATTGATGCTCATCGAGAAAGCTGGGGCTAACTATGATGTTGGAGTATTTAATGTCCCCAATTTAGCCCTACACTCTTCGTTTGGATTTGGCCTATTTCCGGAAGCTCGTAGGCTAAAGCTGAAATGAAAAGTAGGGTTTCCACTTTCAGAGGAGGTTTTGAGGTCTTGCATGCGAGAGTTTCTAACGCATGTCTGGTGAAGCTTTCTGGGTTTTTGGAGAGCTTCGCAATGAGGTAACATGCATGACAGGATATTGACTTGCGTTCTTGGCTGCCTTTTGGAGGCTTGCATGTTGGAGTTTTCCAATTTGGCTTATGGATTCCTTCTGGGTTTTCAAAGAGCTTCACGATGGTGTGACATGCAACTGAATCAGATGAATTTTCCGAACTTACTATTTTTAGTAAGTTGTGACGGCTACTCAAAATGTGGAGAAAATGAGTTTGGAACAACTTACTATTTTTAGCAGTATGCTATTTTTAGCAAGTACTATTTCTGGCAGTGCTATTTTTAGCAGCAGTTCAGCAGTTCAATGCAATGGCTATTTCTGGCAGGTCAGCTTGAGCAGTGGTCTCCAGCATTTGAGGTGATTATTTTGGCAAGTTTGATATTTGATGAAAAAATAATATTTTAAGTGAAAAATATTTGGCTAAGGCATAGAGGACGATTTGGAGAGATAAGTGATTTTTATAATGTTTATTAATTAAACATTTTAGAGGCCTTATTTGATGAATTAATATTTAAGTGAAATATGTGCTAAGGCAAAAAGGGGACGCCTAGCTTGGAGACATTTGAGTTTAATTAAATATTTCACTTAAATCTTTTAGTGAAATATTTGCAAGTTATATATTTGCATTTTATTAAATTATATTTCCACATATGGGTTGGAAATGAAATGCAAATGAAATTTGGAGAAAAGGTGAAAAATGAATTTCATTTAGGCACCCTAATTGGAGGGAAAAGAAGATTTGAATTTGGAGACAGAAAAGTTATAAATAAGAGACTTGGCCTTCAATTGGATTATCTATTGTTGCTTATCATACTATTATGCTGCTGAAATACTTTCAGAGCTTGCTTCGAGGAATGCATACCTCCTAGTTCTTTCTCTTGGTTTCGTGCTTGAAAGATAGCACCTAGCTAAGTTTTCAGAGACTGCTTCTCATCCAGACTAGCAGACAGAGCATCAAGGTTGAAGATTTTAGAGATTTGTCAGTTTTGCAATTGTCGGTTAGGGTTTTGCTGAAATACAAATCTGCTCATAAGTCCATGCACGATTTTTTGGTGGTTCTGGGTATTGGCCCTAAGCTTTAGTCTACCTTGGGTGCCCCTCCTTGCAAGTTTTCAGATTTTTTGGAGGTGTCTCGGATTTTATCTTGCTAGTAGAACTTTTCTGGAGGTTGTACCTTCTTTGAGGTTGCATTGGAAAGCGTGCATAAATAAATCACTACTATTTGGAGGAGTTTATTGGCTTGGTCTTGGTTGCTCAACTCCTAGCTCTCATTGGCATTCAGTTCCACATCATTCGGAGGTGTTTTGACGAAGTTATGAGCATTTTGGTGATTCTAGGGCTTGCTGGTATGAATTTTCTGATTGCTGCAATTTTATATCAGACCTGATATTTTAGTCCCTTTTGCTATATTTCATATGTTGGATAGCTTGTACTTGTTTGGAGTTCATTTCCTAACATTTTGGAGATCATTGGTGATCTATATCTCATTGTATTTGCAGATTGTTCATCATATTGTAACGCTGAACAGTAGTACTGATCAGCTCTTTTACTTTCTGCACTTTACATTTTGTATCCCCACTTTAGTGGAAGAGGATGGCTATGCCGCCTATTTAATTTCAGTTAGTAGCCTTAGGGACCCTCTGACCATATGCTCGCCATCTCTCGGCGCATTCTTAGTTAGAGTTACTTTAGCTCAGCATGCACAAGATCCTCTGACCATATGCTCGTCTATCCTAGACGCATTCTTGGTTAGAGTTCATTTCCAGTTATGCATTGTATCAGATCCTCTGACCATATTTTCGTCCATCTTGGACACATTCTTGGTTAGAGTTATTTTCGCATCGTTTGGGTTTTCCAACTAACCTTAACGGGTGCGTGTTGCATTGTAATTGTTATTGAAAAATTAAAAAAAAATTGGTCCGATTCATTACAGAGTAACCGAAAATGGGGACATTACAGTCCTCCCTCCTAAAGATTGCTTGTCCTCAAGCAATGTTAACTCAACCTGAAAATCATCTGACTAATTCCGATTGAAACCAAATGTGATCCTAGGGTCCCAAGTCAACCTAGAAGGTATGTGGTACCGTCTACTCAAAGCATCATCTTGCTGGACATCTACACAAGTGACCCCATGAAATCCACTTGCAAGAAAAGAAATAAAACATTGCAAAATCTCTATCAACTCCTCAAATAATTGCTCTTTGAAAATACCAATCCAAGGCACAATAGGAGTAAGCTCAAGAAAGTTAACATTAGCTCTCTCATTTCCAACACCTTGCACTCACACATAAAAACTATTATCGAAATATAATCTGCTGCCCCACACATAAGTGCAAGCTGGGTATACGCAATAACAATTATTTGGTGCCCAAACACCTAACCAATACCAAAAATGGTTAGCCAAACCTATCGTCCTCTCCAATCGAGACCCCAAACTGACCCTATCAACGAGCTGAGTGGACTGAAATTGTTAAAATCTGCAGTTGTTCAAGTCTGATTTTTCAAAATACATCACCCATAGAGAATAACAATCGCTACAATACTGAATAACCTTGGCCAAGATGAAATTTTTGATCATTCCCTTGGCTAAAAAATGTCTCCCCAAAGTCACCAACTCGGTAGAATACCAAGTTTTTCTCATAATTTCTCTCCCAACCACTTGCAGGAGCTCAAATGAACTCACATGATGACTCAATAAAAAGGTAACAGCAGCATTACTATCACCTTTTAGGTCCACAATGTCCCATGGTATGCTTCTTCCATCATCACTAATCACCAATAGCCCATGAAAAAAATCTCATGCAAAGATACTAGCCCAAAGAATAACTCCACCATGTTGATGTTGTGCTACTCTGATTTCCATGTGAACCTCACCAAGAGTGCATTTGATGGTGCTTGTAGATTCAATACCAATGGCATCCAACCCATCAAGCTATAGGCCATAATCAAATTCCCTTCCTTGTGGTAACCCAACAAGGTCAACCGTCAACCCATGATGATCCAACTAAAGGAAGTAAACCATCAACAATCCTAAGTGGCCCAATAGGAAATTCAACTAACTTCACCTCATAATCACATACACCACTTGGATCCCACTGAAGAGCGCAAAGAAAATACTGAGACAAGGGGGGGGTGAATTAGTAAACTTTAAAACTTAAAACCATAAGAATGAGCAATTAGAATAGTAAGAGAAAACACTAGACAAGATGAACACCGATATCACATGGAAAACCCTTTCGGGTAAAAAACCACAACAGAACTATTGCTTTTATTATCTTCAAATGGGCACCAACCCAAGAGACTACAATCTCCAGATTACAAAAGTGAGCACCAACTCACTGGAAGCACGGACTTCGAACAACTAAAGCACCAACTCACTGAAAATTTTCACAACATTGCAATTCTGATTTCAAATACAATCTGCACATCAACTGAAAGGCTTATGTTTGCATATATGAACCATGTTCAATACTCAAAAAACTTTTGCTCAAGAACTCAACTTCATCTAAAATAGCACTTTAAAACCACTATTCATGACTTGCTTATTTTGTAAGATTCAGAATCACCCTGCTCTCAATCTCATATATCAACCACCTAGAATCAGAAAAAGAAACTGTGCTAAGACATCATGTCCTCTACATACTTCGACCAGTAATCCTTACTATGATAAAGCAGCACACCTTGAAGATACATCTCTATACTCTCTCACTCAAACACAAACACACAACCCATATGAGAGCGATAGTATATATCAAAATACTATATCCTTAGCCTTTTTCAAAAACTTTAACAGTATTAACTCCACCGAATCATACACACCCACACGACATTTAATGTCAGGGTCCTTCATTAGCATGGCCAGTAACTACATCAACTAAAATATAGACTTATTTGTAGTCATCTTTTAACTTTGCTTCTAACAACTGTCAAAGAGAGGCATAGAAATAAACATGCAGGTGTTGGTCACCAACATACAAAATAGATGTGAACCACTGAAACTGATAAACACTACTAAAACTCTGACATGCAACTAAAGAACTGTAGCAAAGTTAGAACTCCAACAGGTTGGCAAGAAAACCAACTCTGATATCACTCTAATAACCACCCCTGATTTTTTTTTGAAATTGTTTTTTGTTTGTGATGTTTTGTTGATGTGTTTTGATTTGTCTTTGTTTCACATGTTTTCATCAATGTATTGCATACATAGGAAATATTGCATAGAAACGAAAATATCAAGAAATAGAATTGCATTTCACATTGTACCATAACATAGCATAATGGCAAATGATTACAATTGAAATCAGACTTAACGAAAGATGTTTCAGACCTGGCAATAATGGTTATCAGAACTGATAACAGTCTCTCATGGACAGCAAATTACATAAAACTCCTTGTGAAAATCACCAAATGATTAAACCATCAATCCACAACACTCTCCTTTATTCAGGCCAACAAATACATATGAAAAGACACCACAAACTCACTGTAGCAGACTGAGAAAGTTGTTGTCTGACTGAGAATGGTCTGAAAATGCTAACCAAGGAAATGTGCAGCCCCTAGGAGGAGCCACCAGCTCCCAAAAAGCAAGACTTCAACAATAAATTCGAACCAATTCTTGAAATGGGAGGCCCAAACAAGAGGAATCCAACAAATCAATACCGAGAAAGATTGGCCAAGCATGCATGGAGTTACCAATGGATTTCACCTTTAGCCACTGTCAAAAAGAGAGTTTTCATAATTCTAGAAATACAACACAGACCTCCAAAATTGCTCCTAAACACCTCCAAACACCTTCAAAATGAAGCCAAGGCTCAAGCACACCAAAACCTTCAAACCCACATCAAAAAACCAAGATGATCTTCATCATTCCACCTCCAAAATGACTAAAATCAGAACTCTGTTAGCACCCAATGTGATCCCTGAAGTAGAATCACTCCTATCAGGCTAGGGTGGATCTTTCACCACCGAAACTAGCTCCAAACGATGAGGGTTTTCGTCCTCAACTTGCAGCAATAGAACCCTAGAAGCATTCTAGCAGCATCCTGTTATGTTGTCAAATGATAGATAAACAAATGAGAGCCAAAATGTTGCTTTATAGAAGTGAGAGGGAAAATTAGGGCAACTTAATTTGAAATGGTTTTTCCCTCCATGACTCCCACCCCTCATGAGCTTTTTATTTTATTTAAAAATCCTTTTATCTCCCTAGGGTGGCGTCCACCTTTTGAGACTTAATATTTGGCATTTTTTAAAAACAACTTTAATCAACTAGGCGTGACAAGGTACTTTTTGATGACCCCAAGAACCTCACTTAAATTATAAAGAGACTTTATAAAAATAACTTAAGTGACAGAAAAATAAAACATTATTTTAATCAACCTTGGACTCACCAATGCCCACATAGGAAATATACGCTACTAGAGTAACATAGGCCTGGACCAGTTGCCAAAAACACACTTACTATAAATAGCAACTGCTAAAAATAGTAAGTACTCCCAAACATCAAATTGGCACAAAACTGTGATACGCTGAGACTTACTATAAATACTAAGTACTAAAATTGGCCACTGCTAAAAATAGAAAGTCTTGTCAAAAAGCACCGAAAACCACCATAGAGCCCATATTGGCTCTAAGTCCCCTAACCAACACCACTTAGCCTACGAGAATTCTAGAATAGGCTAATGGAACTCTCCAACTGATTAGGTGCAAGAAGGGGACATTATAGTTTTCCAAGAGGGTTGTGTGATTCCAAGATTGCATTGAAAGTGCAGCAAACACAGTCACGTGATCAACACAATCAAGAAGGTCAACAAAAAGTGTTGAAGACCTTGGAGATCGATGCACTGAAGGTAGTGTGTAAGACGAGATCGACAGCTAGGTGTCATGAGGCCTTGGATTTATACAAGCAAGGAGAAGCTAAATTGGGAGATGTGCAAAGGCCCTTATAGGAAGCAAGAAATCTGATTGCAGTCACTAAACATTTCAAGGAAGGGAACAAAGGAAAAACTGAAGAGATCAAAGAACTAGACAACATTCATGAGACCTATGATCCAGACCATTGTCCCAAAAATCTAAATAATAGTTTGGACCAGCAACAAGAGAGGCCTGTTATTGGAATCGAGGATCACTTTCAATTTGTTAGTAATCCCTTGTTTGAAGTCAAAGCTAATGTGACCTATGATAATCCGCTTTTCGAGTTTGATAAAGAAGTTATTCTGGAATCATGTGATAAGATTGAAGACGATCATAGAACTTGGAATTTTCCTCTTAACAGCTTGAAGGGATATGGTGAGCTTTTGGTTCTATGGATGAACCGGTTCCCTTCGCAAAGCAAGAATAAGTTTGACAATGACCTCATCAGCAAGGATTTACACAACAAATACTCCTTGGAATTTCATGAGAAATGGATGCAAATTGAACGTGAGGAGCAGATTGTTGAAATCAGAGTAGCACAACATCAGCATAATGGTACTTTTCTAAGACTGACTTGAAATCCTGGAATCATTTGGGATTCAATAGATGTTGAAGATGAATTAACTTATGATGATTTTTGGAAACCTATTCCTATAATGTTAAGGTTTGAAATCATCAAAGGGCATTGTTCGGAGGAATTTATGCATCTTTGGATTGTTCTTCCTCTTAGCAGTTTTCAAGAGATACTTCCTCTACTATTCTACAAGACTTTGTTTTGAGTGGATGGCGCTACCAACCTTGGGACTCAGGAACTTCTATAATGGATATATTGAATAACATGGAATTGCTTCATGGTGTGATAGAGTCTGACAAACTTTGTGAGTTCAATGGCATCAACATGAAGCAATGGATATGTGTTGGGACATTCTATAGGATTATTTGGGACCATGGTATCGACATGAAGGTCTAAAATTGCTTGTGGGCAAGCAATTTCCAAGAAGGGGAGACTGTAATAACCCCAGTCTGAAATAGGCGATTATATTCAAGTTTAAATTAGAGATTTAAACATATCCATTCAAGATGGTAGATATCTTGCAGTACTCAAAAGGAATGTAATGTCACATATACATTTGAAAATAGCTATAGTCCAAAGAAGGGTTAGGGAAGAATATAAAAGCATATGAATATAATCTGCTACCGAAATGCATATTATTGGGACCCCTATTGAAGACCATTGCTATTAATAATCTTGCTCCATTGTGGGAATATATTTACAAGGCGATTATTGTATAATCTTGGTCGATTTATATTATCATCTCTGGCAGCCATATCATCTTTGGCTATTAAGAGCATATCCCTATTTCAGAAAAGACGCCCATCTATGATTGGATTGTTCGAAGGCCTTGGGAGGCCGACATCCTTGTTATCAGCCACTTCAAAAGATATCGGTATTTGTAAAGATCGATTTAATTATTCTTGTCATCGCTAATTGTTTCTATCGCTGCCATTGAGTGCACAAAGTCATATTATTGGGTCACATATTTGACCACTACTTACTGGGAGGTTTGACCATCTGGCGTGGAGATTTATTCCCTTCATATCTACCAAATATCTTCAGCCTGCTATCGTGAGACTCCCACGTTATTGCAACCTCTGGGCAAGGCGATTCTTATTTGACATGAGCAATGACATCAGTGGGTTGAATATTCAACGAGGAAGTCAAATGAATCAAAGAGAGTGCATTATCAAGCTAACTCTCATTATCGCCACCTTCCCTTTACTACCGCATCATATTAAATCGTATCATGATAACTATACTAGTGGTCAATATCTATGCTTGTCGTATTGCATATCAATTGGCAAATAATTGCTATCGGTTATATCATTCTAAGGGAGCGAGGGTCTAATATGATTGGAGGTGCCACCATATGGCTATTGTCAAGCCCTGTAGCTAGCCGCCAAAGCCGATTCACCTATTAATTACGAGGTGATTAGGATATGAAGGGGCAGCACTAGTATTATAAATACAACGATCTGATTTAAGGAATGATTTATGTTTTGTTTAGAAAGGTAGCAACTGAAAGGATGCATCCCTTTATTGTGAAGCGGTGTCTTTTTTGTTTGGAGATACCCCCGAGGGGGTCCCCTTGAGCTTAGCGCCAAGGATTGAGGGGTATCCACTCCGCCAAAATCCGCCTGGGGCACGATCCCAGCCTCATCCCTTTTTTTGGGTGTCGGGGCTTTGCACTCAACAAGACTTGATCCCTGGTGGGCTCATTCCGAACCTTTCAACTTCATCAGTAGACCAAGGGCCCATTGACACAAGCGGTGTCTTTTTTCATAGAGACATAGGATATAAATTGCATAAGGAACATGAGAGGAAGGCATCGAACATTGTTGCATATATATATACGTCTTTAATAGCAGATCTAAGGTGATCCTAAGGAGCCTATGATCATCTAGTTACGGGCTGCATGAATAATCAATAATATTCAAGAATAGCACCCTCCAAAAATCACATGGATAAGGGATCTTAATCAGAAACAGCGATACAATTAAAGCATCATATTATTACCCAAATCATTCTCTTAACCAGCACTTGCATGTTCTTGAAAGACCAAATCTGAAACAGCAGTCATTTTGATGCTATAATATATGATATATTCCATCGCTTGATTTTAGAGTAGTCAATTAAGAGACAGCGATTGCATTCTTGAACCAATTATCAGTTCAGATTTCATTTTCAGAATTTGCACCAGAACATTGGTATTATTGTTGCTATCATAGTATCCATCCATTTATATATCAGACTATCATATTCAATAGTTAGAGTTCCTTTTTTGCCATAATTCGATATCCTAACCTATAAAGATAAAAGCAAAATTTATAGTGATTCTACAAGGGACATTACAAAGCTATTTCATGTACCTTAGTAGACAACAAAACATCTCAATAGAAAATTAGAAGCAAGATAGGCATAATAAATCCTATTGAGCAAATAAACATTAAATTTTGGATTTAAACAAATACTTAGTGAACAGTAATTTCAGCATAATGCAAGCATGAGAATTACCATTCGTTACTTTCACTAAGTGCAAAAGGGTGCTTATTTATACTATTTACAAAATTGCATAAAAGCAAATGAATTAAATTAACTACACTTCTACCCTAACTACAACCGCTTGCATGATTTGCAAGCTTTATTACAAATTATTTGGTCCACTAATTCTAATGCCATTGATAGTTCAACTGACAATCAAAATATCAAAAGTTCATGTCTCCCACATGATGATATAGACGATAGAACAATAGTCATCTCCAAGTTAAAAATAGCAGGAAGCTAAAAATGTAATGTCCCCTTTTTCGAATTCTCCTGCTTTACAGTTGGCGCTAACTTTTTTGGTTTGAGCATGTTTAGAGAGGTTAATTGATGTTACCAGTGAGCTCAAGAGGTTTAGAGGAGTCATATGACGCTTTCAAATGTTATTTCTGGCTTCCGACTTGGGCTCCAAGATTCTTGGAGGGAGCATTTAATTTTAGTAAGTCACCTAGTCAAGCCCATTTATCATCTTTCATCATCAGGATCACTCTTGCCCAGTCAGTTTTCAGTTCCGATGCATTCCGGCCATTTCCGCTAATTGAGCATAATATTGAGCTATATTAAATTACTTTTACTAAGGTTGCCATTTCAATTAAAATAATTAATTCGGCACCTCAGTATTATAGCTCATTAGAAAGAGAACAAAAATATTTAAATGATGAGACACTTTAAAATGACTTTCAATGCCGGAAATGTTTTTAAATAAAATAGATCACGTTTTGGAGTTAAAGGATTAATAAATTAAGAAAATGATTTTAAAAAAGAGTTTCTCAAAAGTTCCCTAAAAAGCTTATAAAAAGGGGAATTGAAAGCTCATTTTGTATGTTGAGTTTATTCTATTTCTCTTA
Source organism: Sequoia sempervirens (assembly GCA_007258455.2). NCBI lineage: Eukaryota > Viridiplantae > Streptophyta > Pinopsida > Cupressales > Cupressaceae > Sequoia > Sequoia sempervirens. Next base: position 78,760 of record VDFB02023705.1, on the reverse strand, counting down.
TTGAAACCCTTGTGGTTCTAGAGAGATCGAAATTGGTTCATCTCAGCCTTTGGAGGACGAAAACCCTTTTGGGAAAATCAATTTCGGTGGTGGAGGATTCCTCCCTAGCTGGTGATTGGCAGAGTCACTCAAATTTCTCATCAGTACTTCAATGGTTATGGTATGAAATTAATGAAGACTTTAAAAAGATAATTTTCAGGTTTTGTTGTTTGGATCGAAGTTTTGCCAAGAAAGTTATGTCCGGACACCATGTTATGAAATAAGGGTTTTGCAGGTATTCATTTGTCAAACAAATAGTTTAAATACTTTGTGATATTTGTGAACAAATACAAATTGTTTGAGAATTTATGAAAAGCTTAATGAAGAGCTTAAAAGGGATGATGAAGGCAGGTGTCCAAGTATGAGGCAAATTTAGATGAATGTACATGGTTTAATTTGCTAAAGGGGCAGTGGAATAAACAAGGGCCGACCACTGCCTTTTATGGTCACATATTTCACATTGGACAGGCTGTGTGGGGTTTTGTTGAGGCATGGTATGTTGTTAGGAAATGTGGAGCCACTTCCTACACTCATTTGTGGAGTCCTTGGAGCTAGCCACCCATTGGGAGGTGATTTGGAGCTGTTCATAGGGGTTGTTGTTGTAGGAGTGTTTAATTCTGAAACTTTATATTTCTTCCCAGCCATTTCAAGGGTTATGGATCATCCATCCCATTGTATGTGGCGTTTGAAAGGTAGGATATCTTGAGTTGTTAATATTCCCTATATTTTTTATTTATATAAGCATTATCGATTGTCATCATATTAGTTTCCAAAGATAATGAAGCGCAGCAAACTGTTTGACTAAATGTCCGTTTTTTATCCATATAATTTGATATGCAATGGTGAATGTTTAATGATCTAAATATTGCAACAAGCTGTCCTGTAACTCTCACACTCAGAAATTTGCATTGGTAAGCATATTACAAAGTGTTTGACAAATTGTCAGCTCACTAAAATCAGAAAAATTGAGTTTGTTTCATAAAATCCGAGTTAGGGATTTTACAGTGGTATCAGAGCACAAAGTATTCTACCGACCTGTTGGGTACTTCAGAGATTTAAGTTTTAGTTGTAAGCATGGCATCAAAAGGCGAAAAAGGGTTGGTCAATATGCTCTTGGATGTTGGTGATAAACTTGGATATCTATCTCAACCAAGGGATGTTATTCTCAACACTCTGAAAAAAGTAGAAGAGTATTTGATCTTAGTGGAACAGTCCCCCTCTCTGGTGTTACAAGTAGCCTTAATTCCTACAGTGACTTCTTTTAGTCAACATAGGTGGTTGAAACACACAGACAAAGAGATAAGGCTCATGGTTACTTCATGTTTGAGTGAAATCATGAGAATTTCAGTGCCTAAAGCTCCTTGTGATGATAATACCTTGAAAAAGATAAGTCAGCTGTTAGTGGACAATTTCCAAGATTTTGATGATATCAAATGTTCTCATTTTTCTAGAAAGGTTGCCATGCTTGAAACATTTGCAAAACTCAGATTGGGAAACATCATGTTAGATTTGGGATTGAATGATTTGATTCACCAAATGTTTCACCGTTTCCTTGCTACAATCAGAAAATATCATGTTGATAATGTTATCGCAGCCACACAAACCATTATGATTTTGGTTTTAATGAAAGTGATGCTATTTTCCAGCCCATCTTATCTATGTTATTGGCTCTTTTGAGGCAAGAACAGGTTAGTCCTACAGCTGCATATAAATTGGTTTATAGAGTTTTCAAATAGTGTGAGAAGTTGAAGCCTCTCTTGTTAAATGAGGAGCATGAGAAAGAATAAGAAAAACCAAAAGTTACCCAAAAGATCATTGAGAAAAAGGAAGTTAAGAAAAAAGAAGAATTGCTTTCTTGTGATTTGCAGCCTACAGGTGATCCTAAGAAGAGCAAAAATCAGTTGAGGAGAGAATAGTGTTGGTTCACATGCCAAGATGTTTGGACACCTAGTCATACATGTGGAAACCCTAAAAAAGATGAAGCCATGCTCACAGGTTCACTTCAACTTGATTTTAGAGTAATCAATTAAGATTTGATGGCTAAGTATGAGGTAACGAGTGTGGATACAAACTACACACAATCTGATTTTGTACATCATAGCATGGAAGATACTATAGAGGCAGCTGTTATGGAGAGGAATGTTCTTGAAGGAAAATCAGAAAATTCATTTTATGAAGCCGATTTGGATCTTTGTCCTAGTGAGACACGTGAATTGAAGGAACTATTGAAAGTCATTGAGGGCAAGGTCGTTCAAACCTTAACTCATTTTGATAGCACGCACAAGTTCATTGAATACCTCCTTTGGACGGCTCAACTTGAAGAAAGGCAAAAAGGTTTAATAGTTGGAGCTACTATATCAAATCTACAAACTATCAAACATTCTTTAGAGGTAATGAAATCATATTACCAACATTTGCTTTCAGATAGAGACCTTGCCATCAAATTTGCAGAGAAGACTTATAGAGCATTCACAGAAAAAGAGAAAGAAGATGAACTTAACCTTGAGTTAAATTTAGCTCACTTTTCTCTCTATAAAGCAGAAAATCAGTCACATGTTGCAGCCACACTGAAGGAACATGAATGTGGTACAGCAACTATAGAGGTTAAAAAGATGATTGAAGGAATTAATGAGCTTGGAAGTGATGAAGAATCACGTAGTGACTCCAGCAGCTCGACTATCACGGAGATTCAACGTGATGAAAGCGCTTGGGATGGGCATCATGAGTGCTATTCAGTTGGGCCGGACAAGCATATTTTGCATGATGAAACATCCTCCATTAAAAATGCAAAATCAGCTCTTGATGATCTGAGTTGTGAGACACCTCTTGATTCATGTGATGGGAATGGTGAGATGTGGAATCCAAGTGATTATTCAAGTATTCCATTGGCACAAGCCGATGAATTTCACCTTGATTGCATTGTGAGGTATGCTCATCATTTTTCTTTCAGCCCACATACGAATGATTTGACCACATTTTTAATGGCACATAAGAGTGGAATGGATAAAGGATTATACAGATCACTTTGGTATGAGGTGCTTTGATCTTCAAAAGAAGAATCCAAATTTTGCAGGTCTCCTAGTTTGTTTCTACCAGATGGTTATTATGATTGGATACAAAAACAAAAAACAAAGACTTGGCATATTGGGATTTCAATTGTGATCAGAGTGGTGCAACGTCAGCATGGTTATTCCTTTTTGAGACTAACTTGGAACCCTAGAATTACATTGTTTTGTAGTCCACCAGTTGTGGGGATGAGAGAGCTAGTGTTGAATTTCTAGAGTTTACTCCTAAGGTGCATCCATTTGGTTCTGTCAAAGAGCAATTCTTTGAGGAGTTGGCCAAGTTTACCCCGTATTTGATTACTCTTCTTATAGGAGGTTTTCAAGAGGTCTCTTGTGTTGCTACCTCGCAAGACAGTGCTTTGAGCAAATGGTGCTATCGATCTTCTAGGTTGACTTGGGACCTTGGGATCATCCTTGGTTTCAATTTGGTTCAGTCTCTTGATTTTGGTGTTGTATTGGCATTGCTTGAGGACAAGCAATCTTTGGGATGGAGGATTGTAATGTCCAATGTCCCCTTTTTCAAGTTCTCTTGCTTTGCAATTGGCGCTGACTTTTTGTGTTTGTGTCAGCATGTTCAGAGGGGTAAATTGATGTTACTAGTGAGCTCAGGAGGTTTAGAGGAGTCATATGACGCTTTCAGATGTTATTTCCAGTTTTCAGTTTGAGCTTCAAGATTCTTGGAGAGAGCGTCTATTTTTAGTAAGTCACCTAGTCATGTTCGTTTATCATCTTTCATCATCAAGATCACTCCTACGCAGTCAGTTTTCGGTTCTGATGCATTTCGGCCTTTTCCACTAATTGGGTGTAATATTGAGCTATATTAAATTAATTTTACTAAGAATGTCATTTCAATTAAAATAATTAATCGGGTGCCTCGGTATTATAGCTCATTGGAAAGAGAACGAAAAGATTTAAATGATGAAACGCTTAAAAATGACTTTCAATGCCAGAAATGTTTTAAAAATAAAATAAATCACTTTTTGGAGTTGAAAGGTTTAATAAATTAATAAAGTGATTTTAAAAAGGAGTTTCTGGAAATTTCTCTAAAAAACTTATAAATAGGGGAATTGAGAGCTCATTTGGTATGTTGAGTTTATTGACTCACTTTATTCTATTTCTCTGATTGAAACCCTTGTGGTTCTAGAGATCGAACTTGGTTCATCTTAGCCTCTGGATGATGAAAACCCTGTTGGGAAGATCAACTTCGGTGGTGGAAGATTTCTCCCTAGCTGGTGATTGGCAGAGCCACTCAGATTTCACATCGATACTTCAATGGTTATGGTATGAAATTAATGAAGACTTTGAAAAGATAATTTTCAAGTTTTGTTTGTGATCGAAGTTTTGCCACGAAAGTTATGTCTGGACACCGTGTTATGAAATAAGGGTTTTGCTTGTCAGACAGATAGTTTAAATACTTTGTGATATTTGTGAACAAATACAAATTGTTTGAGAATTTATGAAAAGCTTAATGAAGAGTTTGAAAGGGATGATGAAGGGAGGCATCCAAGTATGAGGCAGATTTAGATGAATGAACATGGTTTAATTTGCTAAAGGGACATTGGAATAAACAAGGGCTGGCCGCTGCCTTTTATGGTCACATATTTCACATTGGAAAGGTTGTGTGGGGTTTCGTTGAGGCATGGTATGCTGTTAGGAACTGTGGTGCCACTTCCTACACTCATTTGTGGAGTCCTTGGAGCTAGCCACCCATTGGGAGGTGATTTGGAGTTGTTCATAGGAGTTGTTGCTGTAGGAGTGTTTAATTCTGCAACTTTATATTTCTGCCCAGCCATTTTGAAATGTCCCACTCCAAATGGAATAATCCCTACTGCGATTTTGCTCGATTAATTTTCAGTTTGACACATGGGACATTTTGTCAAATAGTTTGCATGCAACTGATTGATGTTTGTAGAAGTTTAAGTGAATGGCAATGACATGAAAATATTGAGTGCTTGCAGATACAAATATAGTCTCAATTGTTGCTTTTCTCAAATAAGGTATTCAATGACTTTTCCCAAATGAAATGCAATAATAATAATCAACTCAATCTGCTCAGAATTCTACTTTCATTCAGTGATATATATGACTGCAATACATTATGTATTTGACTGATTACAAGCTACAGATATTAAGCTTATTCAGGCTGTGCAATAACATTTTTAAAACCCATATTCAAGAATGCATATATCTGTATTTCCAATGAACAGTTTCAGCTAGAGAAGATTACAATATGCCTTCTTAGGAAACTACAGAAATTTCTGAATATTACCAGCAATTATATCACTTCTGAAAGGAGCCTACAGCACCAAAAAGTTCCTTGCATTGCATAGAAGACCACAATAATGAATTCTGGGCGAACTGATTACAATATCAATTTGCACAGTCCAGATTCTAGGGTGTCTTATTAGCATAACAGCAAACAGTTTTACACAGCAGTTCATAGGGACTGATTCAAAACAATTTTCTAAGTATATGGTAGATGAGGGAATGTAAGATGGAGTATTCCAGACCTGGTTATCTTGGCACCAAGGTCAGAAATGTACCCACAGTAATCTTCAGATGGCAGCAGTCTTCCCATCCCTCTTAGAAACAAATGCAAGCTCAGAAGAACTCCAACTGATGCAGCCACAAACTCAGGTGATACTACCAAAAGAAATCAGAAATATTGTAATATCTTCAATATCAAACCCTTTCCAAACCCAAAAATGATTTCTACTGTTCACGTCACTGTAGCGGTACTGTAGCGGTACTATTCATGTCACTGTAGCAGCAGAATAAAAACTTCTGATCTGCACAATATTCTTTGATGTTTCTTGAAGTATGTGTCTCCAACGATGGTTCTTCAACAATCGGAAAATTTATCTTCAAACCCTTGTAAACTTTTGAGATTTTCACTCCAAATAAGCACAATGTGACTTCAGAAGCAAAGCCACCTAAAACAACAACCCTTGGATGCTATCTTACACTTGTAGGTTGCTCAAATCAGAGAGAATGGATGTTCTCCATGATCAAGTTGAAGAAGAAACCCTAGTTTTCTCCTCACAACCAAAGCTTCACAAATTTCAAAAGTGTTGAATCAACAATGAATAATGATTTTCTTTTTTGAAAGCCTTTTATATTCTCCTCAAATGGCACGATTTCCCAAGTGCCTTTAATCATTAAAATATAATAAATATTATATGTTCTTTTGTTGCTTTATAATATCTTCATTTGGGCGCTCACACCATGTCTCTTATAATTTGACTTTATATCATTAAATGACCCTTTATTATAAAGTCAATTAAATCATTTAATATTCCCCTTTATAATTAATTATTTTTAAAGTATTACTTTAATAATAATTAAAACATCATAACTCCAATAATAATCATCATTAACCAATTCCATCAGCGCCAGAAGATAGCTCATCGACTCCTCAGCTCACCAAGGTGCCTTACTATCAATAGTAAGGTTGGCCTCTATCACCCAACTGACTTACTATAAATTATAAGTGTATAAAAATGAAGCCAGAAACCCATGGAAACGATCACCTCTAAATATGCCATCGAACTAGAGGAGAAAAAACCACCAACTGCCACATGGAGAACCCATTAAGTCCCACAAGAGGCCTCTAATCACCATTATTAGCCTACGAGGACCTGATGATAGGCTAATCTGTTCAACACTAACCCGGGCTAAAAAGGGGACATTACACATTTCAAGGGTTATGGATCATCCATTGCATTGTATGTGGCATTTGAAATGTTGGATTTCTTGAGTTATTAATATTCCCTGTATTTTTTATTTATATCAGCATTATCAATTGTTATCATACTAGTTTCCAATGATAATGAAGTGTAGCTAACTGTTTGACTAAATGTCTGTTATTTATCCATATAATTTGATATGCAATGGTGAATGTTTAATGATCTAAATATTGCAAAAAGCTGTCCTGTAACTCTCACAATCAGAAATTCGCATTGGTAAGCATATTACAAAGTTTGACAAATTGCCAACTCACTAAAATCCGGGTTAGGGATTTTACAGAAAAATAGCACGAGCTTCAATAAAAATTGCAAACTTTGAATATGCTCTCCTTTTCAAAAATAGTGATGAATTATTTTTAGTGTGGGCTAAAAAAGAATTTTTTGAAAGGCGAGCTTTGAATGATTCTAGTGAAGCTTTCATGGTGAATCCTCTATTCCAACAAAAACCTTTCGACAAAGCTCTAGAATTCTTCAACAATTTATGAATCTTGGTGATTATCTAAAATCCTCTATATAAGTTTTGAAAATTAATTTTGACACTTTCATTATTGACAAAATTTTGACAAACCTTGCCATTATTATTACATGACTATATACTACCTGCTTTTTCTTATTCCAAGTGGCAACTTCAAGTGAAGGTTGTGCTCTTGGAACATTGTGTGACATAAATGAATTTGGTGACGATGAAGAAGGAAGATGGCCAGAAGTAGAGCCTTTAGGAGCCTCACCAATAGAAGAAAGCAGATGAAAAATGTTTGGGACAAAAAAGGAATTTGCAAATAAATTTGGATTGACTTTCATCATTGCTACCATTGCTTCCTTTGTCCTCTACTTTTCCATTTTTTTTCATTCATAACTAACAAGTAGGAATCCATTTCTCTCATAATCTCTTTGGGCACATTAGAGCACACCTTCACATCATGTCTAGGTATTTTAGCAAGGTGGTATTTTAATCTATTAATTCCTCTTGTCATATGAAGTTGACATTTAATACAATGGACTTGGCCCTTGACAACACCCAACATTCCATACTTCATGCAAGGTATTTCTTACCACTCATTTGTGTTGAACTTGATATTACTGATTTTAACATAGAAAAAAATAGCATTGTTTTGAAAAAAAATCATATGGAAAGTGATAAACATTTATAAGAGAAAATAGAATGCAGATACAATAGAAAAACATCAAGAAATGATGAGGTGGAGGGAGAGGAAATGGACAACATTTCCCCTAAGTTTTTCAAATTTTCTAATTTCCAAATAAATACTTGTTTGAATCTTTTAAGGCATCTTAAAATCTTCTTCCAATCCGTTTTCTCTGCATATTTGTGTCACATGGATGCTGAATACATCCATTGCTAGGTGAAATAAGATCAAAAATGTCAAAAAATGAATAAAAATGAAAATGAAATATTTTAATAACGTCCACGAGGCCACAAAAGCCTATGGGACCCAGGAACAGCATGAGACCACCAGCGAAGAAAAAGACCCTAAACAGTTTGTGATCTTCACTCAAGATCAGCTCTTCGGCAGTGGATTTTGATGATATAGTTTGTCGTTTTGTCCAACCTTGCCTCCTCAAACAAGGTACTTAAGTTATCAACTTGTAAGGTGTCCTCATAATTGACCCGATAATTGAAATGCTAAAAATCATGTGGGTTTTGTTATAACCTATCACTAGGTGAGTTTATGAAAAAAATTCACAAGTCTGATAGAAAACTCAGTCGAGTGAAAAAATTTGTCGAGTACTCGACTTGACTTACCCCTGACTCAACTCATGAGTTTGAGTTGACTTGACACTACAAGCTAGAAATCTCACGAGTTGTGACATGTTAGCCAAGTACTCATCGAGTTTTCCTACTATAATTTAGATATGCTAATGACTAGAGGAGCACACATAATAGAAGGCAGGTTTTGTGAAAAAAATGAGTTAATGAACAGGCGCACACCTCACCAACATCACATGCCTCCCTAAGCGCTTTCAAATTTTACAAAATTTGGGTACAATAAATTGGTGTCTGCCTGAGCATTGGTGCATGCATATATACATAGGAATTTCTAAATTAAAATCTTAGCCTATGCTTAGACATGTGTAAGGGATGAAGTGTGCACTTCATGTCTAGCGTTAGTCTTGTTTTGGAAATGTAAAATGTTCACTCACATGAGTATTGGCACATGCTAGAAGATGCATGCAACAATGAATGAAAATTTGTTCAAATGATATCTAGGTGTGAATAGAGTGGAAAGGCGTGCAGAGAAGGGAGAATCACCATATTCTAAAGAGCTTAGGCACTCAATGAAGGCACACCCAAAATTTTGTATAGGCACATACCTAGGTGCTAGACACACATCACAATGAAGGAAATGTTTGCCAAAGCACCGATAGAGTTGCACTTAAAGCGGTCTGAAATCCTGGTGCAAATTTTGTTTTCAAAGTCAAGTATTTCATCATATAAAGGCGTGTGCCTCCATAAAGGACCACCTTTTTTTATGATTTCCAGCACATGTGAAGATTTCCATTATTATTAAATGACCGTATGCCACATGTGCTGGCAAAGATCTAGCAAGAAAAAGACTATTGATGAAAAAACTTAAGAGTAAGATGAAGTGAGTGCTCAAGAGCTCTTTTTAATGGACCTAAGACAAAGGCTAGCAAAAATTTGTCCCTCGTTTGAAGGAAAATCAGTACCAAAAATGGTAAAATTAAGAAAGCCTTAAAAAAATCTTCCTCACTTCAGAAGAAAAATGAGGTTTGGCAACTAAAGCAATAAAGGGGAAAGGAAGGATGTATTGAATGTAGAAAACCTGAAACAATCCTTACCATAGCAGGAGAGCAGGACAATTAGTCTTTAAGAAATATAATAACCAGCACCACTCTTTACAGCAAAGGCAATTGAATGATTTGTTCTTTAGCAATACCTTTAAGGCATGGGATCAAGGTGATCCAAGTCAGAAGATTAATCCATGTATTTGGAATGTAAGGGGAATGCCACTCCCATCCAAAAAGATATTCTTCAGGAGCCTAATTGCAGAGATGAGGCTTGTGTTGAATTCAGGTGGTTAAGACTTTTGGTTTTTATCTCTAGTCGAAAATTGAACATCCCATTGGCAGGGTACTTTCTAGTCTGCTAACAAGTAACATGGTTTTGGAGTTGGATTACATGTGCTAAGGATTTTACACACATTTCTATTTAAGTCAAAAGTATTAATTTTACACATGTAACTTATGACAAAATATGTAGCTATGTTATTTTGCTTGGAAATTCTTATAGCTATTTAGTATTATGCATTAAGTTAAATTGAAAAGGATTTTGAAGGAACCAAGAACTTCATATCAAGTGACCATCTAGTTACTATGCCGTTGCATTAGCTGTGGTGACATCAATGTCACTTTTCATTGCCATTTGTATAGAAATTTGAAGAATTTTCTTACTAAATTTTCAAGTTCATTGGCTACATGGTAATCATATCAACTCAATGTTTCTAATACAAGTTCTCTTGTCCTGAAACCACAATTGATTGAGTACAATTCAAAGGCCCAATAGCAAAATTCAAATAGAAACATGGGAGGCAACCACTACATATTCAATATCTAAAAATATATACCTGCAGTAACACCTTGTAAAGTGTTACAATTATAGTCCATAATCTTCAACAATATCATTGTACCACGTAATAACTTTTGTTCTTTGTTGATTCTTTCCACAGCAAATTCTAAAGCAGTCTTACTGATCCTCCCAATTGTTGAATTGAGTGATAGAAGGGCCCCAACTTTAATCGTTGAAGGATGTGATTGATGCTCAAGGGGAAATGCAATTGCATTAGAAAATAACAAGAAATTCATGAATAAGACTAGGAAGTACTGAAGGCATTGCATCTGTAGCATGCTGACTCCACGAGAGTATAAAACCTGAGACATAACAAGTACAACATTATTTTATCAATTTTCAAAGATACATCTTTCTTTTGTGAGAATATTTAGGAGACAAGCAATACATGTATTAGGATTTATGCTCCTTTTGTACAGACACAACTAATGTAAATTATAGAATTGTAGATACAGTCAACTATACAATAAATCTTGTGCTGAATTCCTCTGGAGCAGTTAATTCTAATTTTAGCTGTAATATGTAGGTCAGAATAAAAATCACAAAATCATAACAAGAGCCTCATTTTAGAAAACTTCCATTAATTGGTGATAAGAAAACTCAAATAAAGGATGCTCCAATTGTTAGTTTTATGATCAGATATGAAAGCAGATTTTAAATTTAAATTCAAACAAGTAGACACAGCATATACCCTGGGAAAACCCTCCAACTTGAGGGAGAAAAAACCCAGCAACAATATATCACTTATATATTGAATGATGAGCAACAATTCTCTTTACAATGAGGCCAAGAACACTAGGCCAAAATAGCAGCACCTCACTAGATGCAAACTCAATGTATAATATCGAACTCCTTGATAATAATAAACTCGACCTCTTGAACAACTTCGATCTGCTCTTAATGAATTCGCACTTGACTCTAGAACTCGAATGAATGAATATGATGAATCAAGAACAATGAGCAACTCGCATATATACAAGAGGGAGAGATCGCGTCCCTTCAAAAGCATCATGTTGGCCTTCAATATGAACCGATGTGACTCCATAGAGGTGGCGGAAGAGATAATGTCGGCCTCAACAAATAATTAAATATTAATTAGCATTCAAGGTGAAGCGCCTCTTCACCAATCGATATCTCAATAAATTAAATAGCCGATAGGCTATTCATTTAATTTATTCTTTAATACAAAGAAATCGGGGCTGGAAGTAGAAGCCTGACGCTGCTATCAACAACACGAATTATATGTTTGTTTTGAATGACATGGTCAAAAATAACTCGAAATTAAAATGTGTAAATTCCCTTATTTAGTGGTAAAGTATCTCTCATTTGCAAAAGAAAAGTCCTAGTAATTTGTATTGATTTAAATTTCACCTGCAATAAATTGTCATATACCCTGTAAACTAAATCTTTTAAACTATTCCTCAGTCGCATAGTAATTTGGACTCGGATTTTGAATTCTCCAAACTTAACATTTAATTATGGATGATGTAATCATGTCAAACATAATTTACAATAATAGCATGTCGAGATTATTACATAATATGTTTTCTTTTGTTATTGATTACTTCTTATTATAGTTACTTTGACATGATTCACTAATTATCGATTTCTCATTGACTGCAAGGTACAAAGAAGGGTTGTGGACTATGCAGACCCGAAGGGACTGATGACATGATATCCTACTATGTCAACTATAAATGACCCAATAATCATGACCATAACTATTGTATTATGAATTATGTCTGTTTTATGCTACATTTAAGTTGGTTACATTGTGACGTATTTATGTGTTTGTCACAGGACATGTGGCTTATGCTATATGGTTTGAATTCATGTTTTTTTTTTATTTGAAGAGAAGTTTTATTTAATGAATTATGATATTATGGTTTGAATCGTAAGGGTTCAGTTGACTTGACTTAACTCGATGATTGGATGGCTAATATTTTTTAATGAATGCAGTTTTATTTAGTTGACTAAGGTCATTTTTGTGATATTATGAATACTAGGGGCCAAATAATTGTTCCAGCCTAGTGGAGGTGCAAACTGACTCCACTCTTAAGCTTTTCTGGAGTAAACCAGGGTGAGTCATTTGCATGTGCGCAGGTTCATGGAGGTCATGGTACTGATGCGGACTACATCAATAGATGTTTGGGAGAAGAAAAAAGGTGGTTGTTGGTGATAGGTTGCATGGTTGTTGAAGGTCCAAGCTCAGACCCATACAGAAGAAAGGAATCCATGCAATTTCTGAGAATAGATTGCAAGCATTTAGAGATACTTGGTCTATTTTCTTTACCAAGCTGGATACAATAAGATTTATAAAGGCATAGAATGAAATAATGTGCTTTTGATTTGAAGAGAAATGCTTTATTTTTCTTGAATTTGCTAGCTTTATAGTTTTGTTTTTGCCATAAGCCCTTCCCAGCCATGTTCTAACATTGAATAATGTTGAAATATCCCTTGCTGCCATGCCTATTATTTAGTGAATTGATGTATCATGTGGCCATACTCAGCATTGAAGTGTGTTGTACCCAAAATTAATTTTTGCTTCAATAAGGCATTTTGATTAAAATAGTCTAAATCATGTAAAATTGTTGTCAAAAGTTCGTTTTAGGTCAAACAAAACATAGGATTTTTGTGGGTTTATGTCAAGGAAGATACTTGCAAAATTCTGAAAATTTGAAAATTAGGGTTTCGTACCCTGTTTTTAGGAAAACCCTTAAAAATAGGACCTTTCTAGAATTAGTTGAAAATGATTTTGACGGGATAATTTGACTTCATGATCACACTGGTCAAGTCAAAATCACCAAAAAGTTTGTTTTACTCTGGTGGGTCTAATTCATTTTTTCAAGAGAAAAGCTAGGACCTCCGCAGCCATTAATGGCAGATGACCAGTACCAGGTGTCGAAATCTAAGCCTCAAAAGCTTCAAGGAAGAATGCATGGCGAAAGATGCTCGAAAAGATGCTCTGCGATGGAGGGGATTTTCAAAAAATGAAAAATGTTGAAAATATTCAAAGTCTGGAGAATGCACGCCTTGCTACAAGAAAGAGGCTACACAATCAATGCCTTTAGCCATTTTTCAAACACCCGTACATGCAACATGGTGAAAGCAATTGCTACGGTGAACGCGTTCGCGTCATCGACAATGATGCTCAAACCAATCAAGCTACATGGTGAACACGAAGCGCGAAGAGATGAGGATTTTCAAAGAAAATGATGAAACTGCAACCAAAAGCACCCCTACTAGCCAAGGGCGCCCATGAAGTCAAAATGTCAAAGGCAGTTATCAAGTTTTGCCAAGAAAGTCATCTCCTTCGTGTTTCTGTTGGCTCTCCAACGCATCGCCAAGCAAGTTCACCTAATTCATTGATCACCGGCAAATGGAGGCAAAGACGAAAGATGTTGAAAGCAAGTATCATCAAAGACTGCAGTCAAGCAAGGAAAAAGCTCCCCTGCTAGTCGGGGGCACCCATCATTTTGAGCCACCTATTGTAGTTTTCAACAATTTCTTTCTCCAAGGCATCTGCTCAACATCCTTTCAGCTTCGCAATCAATCCAGTTGCAAGCTCACAGGACCTGTCAAGCATTCACAAACGAAGATCAAGCGGAAAACGCTGGAAGCAAAGGCAGAATGAAGGACATGAAGAATTGGCTAAGTGTTAAGAAAATTGCACCTTCCTAGAAATAGGCGCCCATCTTTTTGGGCAATCAGATGCAGTCTTCAAGCTCCGTAACCTCCAGGAAGTCCTTCGTCTTGATCAATCTCAGCAATGACACTATCAGCAGATTCAAAAGATAAATCAAACATCTGATAATGAAGATCAAACTAGGGTCATTCGTGAAAGGTTGCAAAGTGAAAATTACAGCACAAAAGGTCAAAGGCGCCCCTGCAGGCCAGGGGCGCCCAAACTTTTGAGACCTCTAAATCAACCTTCAGAACGTGTGAAGCCAGCCATCCTTTGTGAAACTAAACTAGTAATCCATTCCATGTCTTGACACGTTCACCAGAATCATCAGTCATCGGTGATCTCAAATCAGAGCACTGAAGGTCAAACTGGAGAAATTGAAAAGCATCCAAGAAACTAAGTCTGGTGAAAAATGCACCCTTTTGAGAAAAGGCGCCCAAGAATTTGAGGCATCAGATTCAAGTTTTAAGCTTTGTAGCTCCCGAGCACACCTCTTCAAAGTTGATCCAACTCTACAATGGATCTGTCAACAAAACTTCAGGATCAACCGAGCAACCGCAATCAAGGATCAAACAGAGGCACTTCCTCACAAAGAAAGAATGAAAAATGTTCAACTCCTCAACTTGGACGCCTAAACTCAAAATAGGCCCAGTCGACTGAAGTTGTCTATTTTGAAAGCCTTTTCATGTCTAAAACGTCCCCAAATTGGTGGAAATCATCTATGTGAACTCTTGATCAGGCAGATTGACTCCTCAATCAAGTGTTGACGCCTAAAATTGATTGATTCCACATCAAATGCTATTTATCAACCCTAGGCATCATTATTCATTATTTCTCTTTGTAGGCTAAAGCTCAAGCACAAGTATTTTTCTCTCCAAAATCGTTTGAAGATCTGACAGAGGGCATTCTCAGCGTTCTTCATGTTTTTAAGAACAAGTTACACAGAGGAACAATTTATCAGAGTTTACATCTCCAGGAATGATTTTCTAGAAGATTTAGAGAGGCAGTTTATAACTTCTAAACTTCTCCCCCTCATATTTCGTCTATTCTTGTCTTAGATCTTCTTGCATGTCTAAGTAAACAACAGTTATTCTCATATCTGACCATCTGGGTATGATCAGTACAGCAGTTTCAACAAAACCCACGTGCCAGATTGTTCAAGAGAAAATAGCCCCGCTGCCCCTTTTTTTTTGGGTTTCCGAAAAAAGTCACAATTTCAAAAAACAAACAAACTGGGTTTGTTTAGCTCTGAAGCACCTACAATACCCATGTGTAAGATTTTTTAGGAAAAATAGTGCTTCGCTGCTTCTCACTGTTTTTCAAACTTCTGCCCAGAGAAGTTCTTGCATGTACAAGGAAAAGTAACTTTTTGAAATTTCTGACATTTTGGGTTCATTCAGAAAATTATTCCCAACAAAACGCACGTCTCAAAAAATTTCATAAAAAGTACTTCTCGGCAAGGCTATTTTTAGCAGTTGCAGAAAAGTTGTCCGGACAGTATCATGTGCCCAGTTAATCTTCAAGGTTTTCAGAATGCAGTTTTCCCAAGTCAAATACAAGACCAAAATGGTCTTACTCCATGACTTCCTGAAAGCGGTAGACACCGATCTGCATCGGGCACACCCAGAGGTCAACTTAGAAAAGTTGGAAGGCATAGACCAATGCACACTTCAGAATATCAAGCAATCCGCATTGCTTGAGGCAGCGTCAATTCCCATCTCAATGCAGAGCGTAGAATTTGTAATAGATTGTGTAAAGCATTACAACCCTACCGCACGAGAGATTAGATCAGTGGATGGGCGAGTGATATGCAACCTCAAGCCCAAGGATATCGAAAGGTGCTTCGCCATTCCACCATGTCCAAAAAACTTGGTCATATCCATGAGAGAGTGTGAAAAGGCATTCGATGCATCAAAAGACAAATGTCAAAAGAGGATGGCAAAAAAATGGCTTAAAGAGAAAAGAGCCAACTTGTTGAAGAATGTAGGACGTGGAGAGTTCAGAGACGAATATGCAGTAATGATCACTCTACTCAACCGTATTACTGGTTAAGAAGAGGCAAACAAATTCTAGTCATGGATGTACTATGTCATCGCTAAAATTGGAAGCAACAGAGAACATTATGACTAGCCCGCCCTGATCAGTGATACTCTCCACAAACAGATGACCAATTTCTTAGAGGCTCACAAATTTCAAATGTGTTCATACCTCGTATATCTGATACCCTTCCAAGGCCAGTTTAGAGCATTGAACAATGTGGGAACTTTGGGTGTGCAAAAGGTTAACGAGCATTTCTCGTAGCTTGAGTTCACGCAATCAGAAAGACATTTCAAGCGAGTAAATGATAAGTTCCTGATGCACACCGTGAGAGACCTCGATCATGAGACCCATATACGCATCTCACCAACAACCAAGGAGGCAATGGTAGATTGGGCAGATTGGTTCATCCAGTTCCCCACTTTTACCTACATCCACATGTATGGGTACTTGGGTCATCCTGCCATGTTACCCTGCTATTCATCAAATAGGGTGGTCTTCATGGAGTTCTTATGGCAGTTGCACGAGATGTATTCTCATCTACGTATCAAACGCAAGACGGCTGCAAACTTTCCTTTTCAAATGGGACTTTACAGGTGCAGGTCAACGGCTGATGCCAATGCTATGGGCCATGAGATGACGAGACTTAATCTTAAGTATCTCATCGAAAGACGGTCATATGATCCTTGGGGTCACTATTCAACACGCCTTGGTCGATACTCTTCACACAAGTCTTCCATGGAGGACTATTTGTTCAACTGTGAAGACGAGTTTGAAGTACGAACAATTACAGCCGGTTCAGACTTCCACAAATTGCTGACTTCTTGTCAGAGGACGTGGAAGGGTTATCAAATGATGATGGGGAAGTTATTCTTCCCTCATTCTTCGTGGATCAGGTTGACTCACAACCACTTCGAGCTGTAGATTGGTATGCCAATGAAAGTACATCCATTAAGGAAAGAACAAGTAGAGTTTTCAGAAACAGCCAACTCTGCTTGGACAGTAAAAGGACACAAAAGGTAGTTATTCCAAATACAGAGCCGCCACCAGTTGACACTTCACTAGCTTCCACGTCAAGATCAAAACCTAGACAAAAAACATGGAGTAACCCTCCTAGAGGAGCCAGAATGTCAAGTCATACAAGGGAAAAAATGTCGGTTGCTGATATAAATCAGCAAGAGCAACATGTGGAGATAGCCACAAATCTAGCTTTGCCAGTGATGGAAACAATTGCAGCTAAGACAGTACCAGAGATGGAAGCAGAGCCTCCCATTCCGCACCACCACAACAGTCGCCAATCCATATTGACTTAGAGCCGGATTCGCCACCACGCGACACTGCAACACAATCTCACTCGTTTGGAATTCACGGGCCTAGCATCCATCCTTCCAACGAGGTTAGTCAAGATTCATCTTGGCTTGAGAATCTCCAAGGAAGAGAAAGGCTGTCCTATCAGCTGGACTTCATAGAATTTGACCATGTCCATCAGGACATGCCAGAGAAGAAGCTCAAGAAGCAAGTCCATGTGGGGAAGAATGCTGACAATGAGATTGTCATTGAGACCGCTGTGTTGGTTGAATATTTTGTAAACTTAGGAGGTTTAGCAAAATGGTGGTTTCAACCACAGTGTGTGAGTTAAACTCTCCTATTTAAGGGAAGGCTCCCCCTATCTAATTAACTAAAAACAAATATGGGTGGAACGATAATCTCTCCTCTTGTTTCAGGAAAGATTAAACTCTTTTCTTTTCACAGAAAAAGCAATATGGACTTTTAAATAAACTTTAACAGCAGCTTGCAATAAATTCAGTAGAAAGGAAATGAAGTTTCTTGAAAGCTCAAAGACTTCCGTCAGTTCCTTCGGGACGGGAAAACAACCTCAAGCGCAAAGTCTTGAAAATCTGCAATCTTGTCTACCCTTTTGAAAGATAATTCTAATGATAATATACAACATAAGACAGCACAAAGTCTGCAAATATGATGTATTTATTAACTTCTATGAATGGGAATCGTTACGAGCACAAAGACTTGCAATTCTTCTTAATTTCTAAATTATGAATTCAATCTTCAACATTGACAGCACAAAGTCTGAAAATATTTCAATTAAAGCTCTCCCTAGCAATCTTCCACAATCTTCAAATAATCACAAAGTAATGCTCCAAAATAACATAAGAACACAATGGATGCAAAGTAGGATTTCAACACAAAGTCTGAAATCTGTAACTCTTTGATATTATTTGAAAAAGATAAACTTATAACTATAAAGCTCTAAGTCTTTATGAGTACAAATTTCTGCAGAGTTTTCTTGCTTGCCAAAAAGATATATTTACAAAGGACCCTCTCAAGTATTTATAGGAGAGAGGTCATGAGAAAAAGGTGGGAGGATCCCAACTAACTTGAGAAATTCTCTCAACCACCAACTACTTGCAATTGACTTATTCAAAATTACAGTCTTAAACTATTTTGACTTGTAACTTGATTACATGTAATGACAATTTACAAAACTGCAAGTGAAAGAAACACTTGCGATTACAAAATTTGTTTTTACATGTAGTTTGTCGAAAACAAAATGCATAAAGATAAAACATTTTATTCCATTTCAGTCCTAGCTTTGAAAGACTAAAATTTGCTGATAATTTCCTGCAACTCATTTGGATCGGGGCCTAGTGTGTTCTTGGCAACCAGAACAGTCTTCAAGATCACGTCAAAATATCTTATTGTTGCTTCTCTATGCTCTTCATATTGATTGGTTATCCCGATTCTTAACAAGTCAAAAATTTGGGATAACACGCTGCTCCACCTGAAGATAGAAATGCAAATGAGGTAGAGGTTGATGACTTCACCCTTTTAAAAGTCAACCTTGGCAAGAGCACGTGTTAGGTTGAGGTGGATCTCTTTGAAGTTGCGTCAGTGAGCATCAAAGAATGAATGGTGAAGGATAGTAAAGACAAAGCAGCCCTAAAGGCTGAAATCCAGCAACTACGGTTATATATATCCAACTTAATGCATGGTACATCAAACGTCACTGCCTTGCTTCCATAGATGCTAGAGCTCCCCACGGAACAAAATCAGCTCCTATATGGAAAGCACTTGAGAGATCAAGTGGAAGAGTTCGTCATCAGGGGCCAGTGTATACTTGCAGAGCTATACCAGCTAAGGTACAAAGCCCATGACCTTCGCGCAAAGATCCAAGAATCAGAGTGAGACATAGCAGAGAGCAGGCCTATGGACGAGATCACTATCTCAAACTTGCAGATGGCGTACAATTCAATTACTACAAAGGAGAACAAGCAACATCTTTACACTTGGAAAGAACAGCTTACATAAAAGTGAAATCTTATGACACAAACTCTGTGGAATTGATTGAGTACAGACAAATCATGGCAGGTGTTATCAAGTTCGTAAGAACATTGGTAACATCTATCCCTTGCCTATACCAGCATGAAGGAGGTGCATACGTCGAGCTAGTTGAGGTACAAACACAGTTTCAGGATCTCATCCATAGCAGTTTCTGTGATGATCCTGTTGGTTGCAGGTTAAGTCATATTGCAGCCATGTTGGCAAAGTTTGATGACGCAGCTGCAAAGAATATTGAATACTAGGAGGAGATTGCGAGTGGCGAGGAAATACTGCAACGACACATCATCATCTTGCAAAGTATCAATTGTCCAGATGTAGAGGCAGTCAACGACTGGTTAGAGGAAATGATGACTCAAGTTGATGAGGTGTAAACACTCAGTTGGGACGTCCTACCCCTCCAAAATAGCATTTATGACACAGGAGTCAACTTAATGCCTCTTTCCAAGTTAACTCACTGTCCCACTAATTGTGCATGTCTATTTTGGAGGCACTTTTGTATATTAGAGTTCTCTTTTAGTTTAGAATCAGTTAACTGAAGTAGACTTTCCAGTTAACTGTTAGAGTGCCTACTTTTAGACATAGGAATAAATCTTGCAAATTGGCAAGAACTCGTTAACTCGAACCTCCGCCACAATCACCTGGAACGTCGGATCGACAGGCAGGATGATGCATCGCGGAGCTAGGCTAGAGTAGCACTGATGTTAGGAAGACTCTGTCTGCAAATTTTGGCATCTTAAGGGTCCTTTAAACCAGCGCCCCTGAGCTGTACTTGCACTGGGAACTAACGGAGAAGCTCAGAAACGTGAAAACTCCATTATAAGCCCATCTTCAGACGATTGCTACCGGAATTTTGGGATTCGGATGACCACTTTTGATAGTTTGTCGGACGAGCAGACTAGTTGAGAACAGATTGACTGTATCCGCCATCGAAAACGCCAAGATTTACCCCTCCTTTAAGATGGGCACCCTCAGGCTAGAGTTGCGCTTTTGCCTGAAAAAGACAAATTTCTCCTATCTGGAACTTTGGGAATTTCAACTTCTGTCGCTGTTTGCCGGAGCTATGGGTCTCAGAAAGCTTCACTGGATAGCTCGTCGGATAGCCAGACTGATTCTGAAGAGATTGACTGTATGCATGAGTGTTTTCAACAAGATCTTGACCTTCAAAAAGCTGGGCACCCCTAGGCTATACTTGCGCTTTTCTGCTTTTCTCTGAGAAATCTTCATAATTTAACCACTGAAAACTCCGTCTCGATCACTGGAATGACCGTGTGCGACGTGAAATACCGTCGTGAGATGCTCCTCCATCGTGAAAAGCTCTATTTTGATTCTCTGCTTCAGGTTCTGATCAATAAAACTGACTTTGACTGACAAAATATTGACAAAAACTCCATGCTTGATATTGCCCAAGACTGTATTCTACAACATTTTAGCAAGATTTAGACTTTTTAATGCAAAATGCCTTGATGAAGCAAAAAATTTGGTTTGGGTACAACATTAGGCTCCGTCTGGTGACCATGTCGGATACCTACGGCATAGGAGAACCTAAGAATCTCAGTGTTAAGTAGACCAGTGTTTAATATTTGGGCATTGGAGTCGGGACTTTCTTCCTAATCACCTAAAAACATTTGGAGTTTCCTAAAAACCTAACCTAAAAATCACTTAAAACAAGACTACCTAAATCACCTAAAACACGACAAAACATTACAAAACGGGGAAACACAAAACGACATAACGATAAAGCATAAATAAAATTACTTAAAGAAAATTTACTCCACCCCTGAAGAGATGAAGTGCTTTGGATATTGTCCGCTGCATGGCAGCGAGAAGAGCCTCCCACCAATGTCGTTTCTGCTTGAAAGGCTTGACTTCTCTTCTGATGGGAATTGCAGGAGGCAATCCCTCTGGAATGAAGATTCTCAGGTATTCATATATCCATGCACAAGTACTCTGCCAAAAGTCAGAATATGATGCAAATGGGAAAGTTGATACCTCGAAGGTATTACTTCTGTTATAGTCCATCCTTGGAATGTTGAATTCTTCAAACCAGTCGATCGAGTTCCAAACTCGATTTTTGTAATGCCATAGGTGATATTTTCTGACTTGATAATATCCTTTGATCGGCTCGTCGATCAGCTCTACATCACCTTTAACACATAGGAGTTTGATTCCCATGTCCTCGGCATCTTTGAGGCCTTGCAAAAGCACCTCTTTTTCTGCTCCAGTGAATTCCAATTGCAGGCAATTTGCAACTGGGTTCAACTGTCCTTTAGGGGAGATGATCAATTCCCCTGTTTCTAAAAATTTTGTTGAACAATCTCCATCAAACTGTATTGTCCATGACTTTGTCTCCTCTCTCAGTCTCTCTTCAGAACAAGCAATGTTCTGGTCTTTAGCTTTTATTTCTGACAGAGTTACACAATTACCAAGACCCGCTTCAGACTTTGCTCTTGCTGGAATAGATGACTTGAACACAGCCTGCTTCTTTGCAACCTTGAGAATCTGATCTAATTCTTCTGGATGATCCTGAAGATATTCCAGTTGCGATATTTGTACCTTGGTCTTCATCATGGAAGCTACGATGTCAAAATTTGCTGAAGACGTCTCTTGAGCAACTGGCATAGTAATCGCATGTGAAGATTTGGGTTTAGAAGTGAGAGGCACTTCTTCACCCTCTTCGTTTGATTTCCGCCTTTCTTCTTCTTCTTTCTGTGCTTTGAAGTGTTGATCACATGTAAACACAGGAGGAGCATACTGACGGTATTCTTCTTCTTCTTCTTCTTCTTGATTTACGGGTTCTTCGTCAAAGTATCCCGCTGCAGAGTTGCATCGAAGTTGTCCGTTTGTGGTAAAACAACCTTCGAACTTGGTATTGGTACAAAACTAAAACTAGGAGCAGCGTTAGTGTATCCCATGATTTGGATCATTCTCAGGTTCTCTGGACATGTGGATCCGGTATGCTCGTCAGTGTTGTGGAAAGGACAAAATACTGCACTGTGTGCAGCCTCAATCATTGATCTTGGTGGAGATATTGGCAACCGTGGCTGAAGATTGTCTCTCTTTGGCTGGTACGGTTGCTGAACTGGAGATCTGATAGAATCTATTTTCATCAAGCCGGAAGTGATCATATTATCCTCCAACTCAATGGTGTGTTCTTGTGCACTCTTCAACTCTGTTGCTTTTGCCATCTTCAGAAAGAAGGCTATCTCTGATGGAAGAGCATTTATGAAACAGCTTATCAGAATCTCTGGTGATGGATCAAATGTAGAAGAAACTCTTGCAACAAGACGGTTAAATCTTGCCACAAAATCCCTCATGTGTTCTTTAGGCTCCATCTTTGAATTTGTGAGCTGGGCGAACAACATATGGTTGTCTTCAACGGGCTTGAATCTCGCTAAAAACTTCTCGCTCATAGTTGCCCAACTTGTGATACTGCCTGGCGCTAGGTGATTGAACCAGTCGGCAGCATTTCCCGCAAGAGTCTCGACAAAGAGACGCACCGCGATGTCTTCATGCTCCACGTGCAAAACGGCGCAAGCCGTTGTGAACGCAGAAAAATGGTCCTCCGGGTGTTGAGTTTCATCGCCGTGAAACCGAGGAAATGCTTCCTTGACCCTTTAGGTAACTCATGATTTACCTCAAAAGCCAAAGGTCCAATGTTATTACCCCAAGGTAATGGGGGTGGACATCGCCTGTCAGCATTATTGTTGTTATCATCCATTGCTTCTGTGTGGATCATGCAATCGGATGCCAGAGTGTCATTCCCGTGAAATAAAAGCGCTTAGCTTTTTATTGAAGTTTTCTTGCCTCGTGCCCCACGGTGGGCGCTAGAAAACTATTGGCGTAAAATCTAACACCTCTAGAGTGCAGGTTTGTACGGATAGCTATGTACACTACGCAATGAGTGCTCTTCAAATTAGGAGGGGAAGCTCCCTCGTTGTGCTGGAATGCATGAAAAGAAAAGTAATCTAAGTCCTATCTTTTTGTTCTCAGTTGGAAGAGGCACAAGGTTAAAAAACCAAGAACGTTGCAGCTAAGGATTTTCGGTTTGTAGATCATTAACATACAACTAAGCTATCTACTTTAAATCTATCCAATTTCCTCAAGAAATGAGCATGAGGAAATGGAGCGGGGTTTGACTATCGGGCGATAAACGAGTTTAGATTCTCTACTTGAAGGCAAGGTGGCGCATCTATCAGCTCAATCTAGACAAGTTTATTGGGCACAAAACAGATTTAAGAATTTACCATGACAATCTTATGAAACCCTATGTGGCATAACACTTGATCAAAATAGTAAAGACTTACAAAACAGATTTATCATCACAATCTCACGAAACCCTATGTGGCATAACACTTGATCATAATGATAAAAAGGTTCACAAAACAGATTTATCATCGCAATCTCTTAAAACCCTGTGGCATAACAATTGATCACAATGGTAAAGATACACAAAACAGATTTATCGTCATAACCTCTTGAAACCCTATGTGGCATAACAATTGATCATAATGGTAAAGTTGTACAAAACAGAAAGAATTCACCATTACAATTGCATGAAACCCTATGTGGCATAATAATTAATTGTAATAGCAAAGACACATGAACAAATACCAAAAGAGCAATATTGAGGACAAGGTAGGCGCAGCATATATTTCTCTCTCAAGCAAAAGTTATTTACAAATGAGCAAAAGCTCTTATTTATATACATCAAGGTGTAGGGAACCCTAAAATCACCTTGAGTCATCTACAGTCTTGCAATGCATGCAAGATTTGCTGCCAAGCCCTAATAAAGTAAACTATACAGTTAACTGGAAAACTACCATCAGTTAACCGAAACATCTAATCTAAAAATGGACAATTGTGCGAGCATGCACGTCCTTATTGAAAGCAAGTTAACTGGAAGACTACCATCAGTTAACGTAAAACCCTAAATAAAACTCCAAGTAAATAAGGCAAATCTCAGAATAGATATGCATGTGATGACAACATTGAGTTAACTTGAAAGGGGAACACCAAGTTCAACTCGTGTGTGTAATGTCTATCCTGAGAGGTAGGAACTGAAGTCTACTATGTGTGATCTCGAGCAATCAATCCCTCAACGAGATTGTTAACTGCATCAACATCTGAATGTCAGCAACTTGAGCAATCTTGGCAATCTTCACACACTCAAACTAGCATTTCACTGACTGGTAACTTTGGCGGCTCCGTAACTGAAGTGATAGCCAACATCTCTTCTGCAGCTTGATACAAATCGGTCTCAACTTTTCTAACGAAATCATGAATTAAGACCGATTTGGTCTTGAATTCAGTCTGTGTGTACTGTACTCTGAAAAACTCGCCTGTTGACTATGAACACAGCTATATTCTCACAACTTTTCTGGAAAACTAAAAATAGCCTGCTGAGGCTAAAAATAGCCTATCAAAGGGCAATTTTCACGGAAAAATCTGAGATATGGGTTTTGTCCAGAAGAAGATTCTAAGACAACCCAGAATGTCAGATTTGCGAAAATTTGACTTCTACTCGACCATGCAAGGAATTTTCAGTTGAGAAAATTAGAGCCTCGAGAACTGATGCTCTGGAGTAAATTTTCCTGAAAAATCTGGCACATGGGTTTTCTCGAGGAAGCTATTCTGAATCAACCCAGATGATTTGTTTTGCCAAAAGTCGCCAATTCTTCAAACATGCGAAAGAATTTAAGACGAGAAATAGAAGAATTTAAGACAGAAGAAAGAAGTTTTTAGTGCTCTGCTTCTGCTAAAATCGCCATCTTGTCTGAAGTCTGCTGATAATTCTGACTTGTACCTGCAAATAAAATGTTTTGATGTCTTCGCCAATGATTGTTGATGAAGAATTTGCCTTTGGTTTGCTAAAATTCGCCTTTTGGTTGAAGAAAAACGAATTTTGACTTTGAAGATATGAATTGCCTTGAAAAATACGAATCTCCCTTGAAAATACGCCTTGTGAATGAAGAAAAACGAATTTTGCTTGAAAATACGCCTTTGCCTTGAAGAAAAACGAATTTTGCTTGAAAAATATGAATTTCTTTTAAGAAAAACGAATTTCTCTTTAGC
This sequence comes from Sequoia sempervirens, assembly GCA_007258455.2. Lineage (NCBI taxonomy): Eukaryota > Viridiplantae > Streptophyta > Pinopsida > Cupressales > Cupressaceae > Sequoia > Sequoia sempervirens. Next base: position 53,152 of record VDFB02023705.1, on the reverse strand, counting down.
TTTGTGAATAATAAATGAAGATGGCGCCATGCTTAAAGAAGATGAAATTCGCATCAATCTGACAACTGCAAGATTTAAAACCTCAGCTGAAAATAGAAGCCTTCTGATTGGACCCCTTTCAGTTACACTGATACTGACACTGAGTTCAAAAATAAATAATAATAAAATATTCATCATCATGCAATTTGAGAACTTAGCATAAAGAGGGCGCCAATCTTAAGAAAATCGCCATTTAATGCTAAAATGCAATAATAAATATTAAATATTATCAAACTTCAGTTGACAATTCGGATGAAGCTTTGAGATTCACCGTTAGACTTCACCGATTCCAAAAAGTCATCTCTTGAGCTCATACGCGTCCATTTGCTCAAGATATTTCACTTTTTACTAACTTCCTATTTTATAGCTGACAACAAAGTCACGACTGGCCAACTTCAACACTGATTTCCGGATGACCGGGTGATGTTGAGACTGAGCCGGAGAATCCAACGGAAAGCCTGCTGAACGAGGAAGAAATGTCTGCTGGGAGACACTACTGCAAAATCCATCATTTAATACCCTAAAAAATTAGGCGCCCCTGATTAAATTCATTTACAGGTTCCAGACTTAAACCATTTTCCTAAACTGCCATCTGACACTTCAAACGGCTGCTGACGGCAAACGGCGAACCCTGCTGACAAGAAACCAAGCTCACTGCATGCCTGGAGACATTCTGCATCCAACGGATATATGCACGACATCTGAAAGCTGTGTTAAGGGCCTCAAAAGTAAAAGCGCCCCTGGCTCTTAGTTGCACTGATGTCATTTTGACGAAAGTTGAACTTTCACCCAAGTACCCTACTTTGTCCTCTGATATTTGGAGCTGGGATAACCCGATTCGAACATTATCTGTTTTAACGGACAGCCAGAAGGGCCCACAAGAGAAGTCTCTGGAGGTGACGAAGCAAGAAAACTGCTTCTAAGACCTCAAAAACGCCAGTGCGTATTTTATTTAAAATTTCCGCTCCAGACTTGGCCATTTTCCGGATGTCTCACTTTTCAGCATCTCACCAAAGACCTCGCACGTACGAGCGTTTGCCAAATGCCGAAAGCTGATGGCTAGGCTCGTTGGATAGATAAAATGATTACGCTCAAAAGCCGTGAAGACTTCGAACGCGAACGACCTCATCTGACAGGTCTAAAGGCTAGGCGCCTCTGGACTGTAGAAATACACTGCAATTTTTATGTTGGTCCGCCCGTGAAATTACGTGCTTGGGAGAACCTCCGCCACGATCACCTGGAACGTCGAATCGACAGGCAGGATGATGCATCGCGGAGCTAGGCTAGAGTAGCACTGATGTTAGGAAGACTCTGTCTGCAAATTTTGGCATCTTAAGGGTCCTTTAAACCAGCGCCCCTGAGCTGTACTTGCACTGGGAACTAACGGAGAAGCTCAGAAACGTGAAAACTCCATTATAAGCCCATCTTCAGACGACTGCTACCGGAATTCTGGGATTCGGATGACTACTTTTGATAGTTCGTCGGACGAGCAGACTAGTTGAGAACAAATTGACTGTATCCGCCATCGAAAACGCCAAGATTTACCCCTCCTTTAAGATGGGCGCCCTCAGGCTAGAGTTGCGCTTTTGCCTGAAAAAGACAAATTTCTCCTATCTGGAACTTTGGGAATTTCAACTTCTGTTGCTGTTTGTCAGAGCTATGGGTCTCAGAAAGCTTCACTGGATAGCTTGTCGGATAGCCAGACTAATTCTGAAGAGATTGACTGTATGCATGAGCGTTTTCAACAAGATCTTGACCTTCAAAAAGCTGGGCGCCCCTAGGCTATACTTGCGCTTTTCTACTTTTCTCTGAGAAATCTTCATAATTTAACCACTGAAAACTCCGTCTCGATCACTGGAATGACCGTGTGCGACGTGAAATACCGTCGTGAGATGCTCCTCCATCGTGAAAAGCTCTATTTTGATTCTCTGCTTCAGATTCTGATCAATAAAACTGACTTTGACTGACAAAATATTGACAAAAACTCCATGCTTGATATTGCCCAAGACTGTATTCTACAACATTTTAGCAAGATTTAGACTTTTTAATGCAAAATGCCTTGATGAAGCAAAAAATTTGGTTTGGGTACAACAAAAATAAATACTAAAAATGTATCAAATTAATATAACACAATAAAATCAATTAATATAAATATTATCATAATTATAAAATAATTATTAAGAGAAGATTTTTTATTTTTTTATTTTTTTTGGCAAATCGCTATCAGAGAGGATAGCACTCTTTCCATTGCTTTGAAAAATCCAATTACATATTTTCAAGACATTACATATTCAGATTACATGCATTTTTAGAGGACCTTAATATCATCGGATGCTTTTGTTTTGAAATAGGCGCCTTTTTGCGTTTCACCTCCGTCCATTCTTGTTCTTTTTCAAGACTACTGCTTGCCATGTTCAAGTTTACTTGTTCTTTTTCAAGACTATTGTTTGCCAAGTTCAAGTTGACATTGTTGTCACTATTTGCTAGAGTAACCCAAGATAAGGAGGAGATTTTTGTGTGCCTGTGTTGCGAAGGAGACGATTGCTTAATTTCATTCTCTTGAAGATTTTGGACATACACTAGAGAGGGTTGAGGTGACATTGGAGCCTTTTCTTGGAGCACTGGAGGAGATACAGCAGCAGCTTCCTGCTCAGAAGGAGAGATAACATAATGACGAGACTCCACCCCATCCCACCAAGATGGATTGTAGATGGGGGAAGCCTTAGCCCGACCCTTACCACAATGTGCAGTCACATGTTCAGTACTAAAACATTTCCCGCACTGGAAAGCAATCTTTTCATAATCAATTGGTTGGCACCATCGTCTATTTCCAACTTTAAGGAAAATCTCTGTTGGAAGACCTTTTGAAACTTTCATTTCCACACACAGGCGAGCAAAGGTCGAGTTCTCATAATTGATTGTTTCTTTTGAAATGCAGTGGTATTTTCCTAGCCCATTGCCAATGGCCTTTAGACAATCAATTTCCCAATACTGTAATGGAAGATAGGGTAAACGTACCCACAAAAAAGCAGAAGAAAAAGACTCTATACGCGGATCAAAAGAAGGAAACCAGGGTTTCATGAATAGGAAATCTCCTTGGAAGAACCATGGACCAGTGTTTAATATCATTTCTTTATCTTCTACAGAATCAAATTCCAAAATGAAAAACCCCTTAGCGCAGGGATAAATGCTTACTTCTTCCTCCAGATATTCTTTCCAATTCGAACATATCCAAGAATGGAGATCACTTTTGGCCATGCCTTCATAAATCTGCAGACAAGAGCATGGGTCTGTAAGAAAGCCTCTCTATCAGCGACAAATTTGTCCAAGCAAATCTCAGGGGCTGTCGGTGAATGATGCACAGAAAACGGGGGCCTTTGATTTACACTGCCATGGGAGGGCGAGTTAGAGAACCCTGGCTGCGAATCAACCTTCTGTCGGCCTAGGGCATCACCGTTTAAGGCAGCCTTAAAGTCTCTGCCGCCACCAACCTTGACCCCCGCGGAAGAGCCATGGCAGGATGGATGCGCACCCTGGAGTGGAGAAGACTCGAAGCCATCAGACTCCTTGCAGGTAGCGGACAGGAGGAGAGAAGATGCGGGCATCTTCCGTTGCAGAGCGGCAGTCGTGTTCCGAATGGAAAGCTAACTTATTAATAACTAATTAACTCCAATTAAGAGATAATATTATAAATATTAAAATATACATATTTAAATAATAAATATAAATAATACTATAAATAAATATAAATAATATTACAAATAAATTAAATAGTAAAATATAATACACATCAAAACAAAATAATAAAATGAATATAATTTAAGATATCATTAAGGAATGTTTAACTAAAATTTATGTCCATTTGTGGGGTTATCTCTATTCAAAGAGATGCCTCTCTTCATGGAGGTACAAAGATATAAAATAAGTTTGTGGGAAGGGATATTAAAATATACTTCAAATTTTAAGAAGAATATAGAAGACTAAAGGAATGATGATGTAAAAAGGAGATCTATCAATAGTGTGTAGAGAATAATAAAATAGAAATTAGAAAGGTTTGGAATTAGTTTTCAAAAAGCAGCAATCATTTCAAAAGGTTGTGTCTTTTCTAATGAATGTCTCTTTTCAAAAAGATACATCTTCTCATTTGAATATGAAGATATAAAAAGGGAAAGAATGATATATATATAGAAGGAAGAAGGAAAAATAGAGAATAGAAGGGGAAACAAGAGATAGAATATAGATTGCAAGATCATCTAAAATTTATAAAGACAGGCAGATGGAAAGTAGATAAGTATTTTATGAATAAAGGATATAAGTATTTTATGAATTTAAATAATAAGTTAGATAAATGTTTCTACATTTATATAATGATGTTGATAAATATATCCTAGAGTTAAATAATAGTCTAATTAAGAGTAATTCATACATGATGCTATTTATTTAATGTTATCTATTTTTTATTGATTGCATGAGGAATAATAAATCATGCATGCTACTAGTTGTCTTATAACATTGTTGATATGTTATGCTCCATTGACATTATTGTATGTAATTACATATATATATATATAATACAATTATACAATAAAGATACTTGTAGCAATTATTGAGCCTTATAAGTAATTGTGATTATTTAAAAAAATGAATAAATTTATGAATGCTTTATCCTATGATTGATCAGGAAAAAGAGAAAAAGAATGCAATATGAACATTAGACCATCATAAAAGGATATCTCCAAGAAATCAAGGCAAATTTAGGGTAATCCAAAAATGGGGACATTACAGTGGTATCAGAGCATCTTTCCTGCCATCCTGTGTGTGCTTGAGCTAGTTGCTTGCTTGCTTGAGCTACTTGCTTACATGCTTAAGCTGGTTGCCTACTTGCTTGAGCTACTTGCTTACATGCTTGAGCTGGTTGCCTACTTGCTTGAGCTACTTGCTTACTTCCTTGAGCTGGTTGCCTACTTGCTTGAGCTGGTTGCTTGTATGCTTGAGCTGGTTGCTTGTATGCTTGAGCTACTTGCTTGTCTACTTAAGCTAGTTGCCTACTTGCTTGAGCTGATTACTTGCATGCTTGAGCTGGTTGCTTGCGTTCTTGAGCTGCCTACTTGTCTACTTGAGCTAGTTGCATACTTGCTTGCATGCTTGAGCTACTTGCTTGCATGTTTGAGCTACTTGCCTATGTGCTTGAGTTCCTTGTTGCCTGCTTGAGCTACCTGAGGTACCTCCTCTAGACGATGAAGGACAACTTATCTCAAGAGCCAGAATTTATCATAGACACCAGAGAAAGGACTTTGAGGAACAAGATCATTACAGAATTTTTAATGAAATGGAGGGGACTTCCTGAAGACGATGCTACATGGGAAAAGGAAGAAACTATTAAGGCATTCAGAAATAAACAAAGTCAAGAATGGCAAAGACCCTAAAGACAAGGGATAAGGTAACTATTGTATATAATATTCTTCATATAAGTAATAAATCAATTCCCCTACACGGGGATCATCCTTGAGAAAAATGTATGATGTTACAGAAATACAGAGATATAAGAATTAAGGTGGACCTACCATAAGGCCTAGGAAGAGGTTAGTTGTAACGATTGTTACAATCTTTTTCCCAGGCTACTAAGGTAACCAAAAGATTTGCAAAAGTTTAATTGTAACGATTGTTTTCATCCAATCCACTATCCTCCAAGGGATTTCGTCCTCAGAAGACCTGTATGCTACTGAAACCCTCTTCCAAGAACTCAAACCTGCAATTGCTTTTGTAAAAATGAGAATAGAATTGAAATATGCTGACCAATTTTTTCGAAGGAATTACACAACATAACCAGCAATAGTTAACTAGATTAGTGTTAGCATCAAACTGAAAAACCAAACTGGAAAGAACTACTCGACGTCAAGAATGTGCACTCAAGATCCCATTGCGGGCGAGGTGCTAACATATGACGGAGTGTTGTATTGAAACTAGAAATTATTAGGCGGATAACCAGCCATGAAGAGCATTTCCACACTACCACCAAACAGTGGGGGGAAAAGATTACAATTAAAACAATTCGTCCGCTGCGGCGGGCATCCACAGAATTGTGGGGATTCACCACTTGAAAGTGGGTACAATGATATAACAATTCTTTCTCCGCACTGGCGGTAAACCGTCCAGGGGTAATTAATTAGAATTTAATCAAGTAGTTGCAGCAATAATAATGGGTTAGATTAGTACTACTAATCAGAACCTTACAATTCAAAAGACTGCAAAAACAAGAATTACAATGATAGAGAAATGAGATAAGAAGATAAGAATGAATTCCAATAATGTTCTTTGCTTTCCAATGACAGAAATATAATTAAAACAGGAAGCTTATAAATCTGATGTAAAATCCTGAGTTCTGGAAATTCATATCAGCAAACTGGAAATCAGTAAAATACTCATAACTCACTCATTTCACCTCCGAATTGATTGAAGTCTTTTGCAAGGGTCTCTCAGGAGGTAGGCGCCCAAAAACCAAGCACCAAACAGCAGCAAATTCCAACTTTTATCAATTTGCACAATTCCCAATGCTCTTAGAAAGGTACGGCCCTCTTGGGAGGGGCGATTTTCATTTAAAAATCAGACACTTGAAATTAAATTCCCAAAATTAACATGAAGGGTCGCCCAAGGTCAGCAAATAGATTGGTGAAGTACCCAGAACCAATTTCAAACTGGAAAATAAACTATGAATAAAAATCACCTTCACCAATAGATGAAACAGCAAACCAAAATTGTCAAAATCTCCAGAATTCTTCAATCAAATGAGCTCAATCTGCTAGTCTGATGTTGAGAAGCAGCAAAGTAGCCAACTAGGTGTTATATTGCAAACACGAAATTGGACGAAAGGCTAGGAGGTAGACATCCTCGAAGCAATATATCAATTGTCATTCCGACAGCATAACTTTAGCATAATTTTCATGGATGAAATGCTGGAGCAAAAACCTTCAATAAATAAGAGCACACAAACTCTCCAAATTCTCGAGAAGCAGACCAAAAGACACAGGAGACCTTTTCAAATTCCCAAAACAATCATCTTCTCAAAATGGCGTCCAATTTGCTCAAGAAGAATTTCACTTTATTTCAAAATTCTCATTTTATAAAGTGGCGTCCACTTTTTCTCAAGGAATAATGTTCTTATTAAAAAAATAATAAACCTCTTCATGAAGGCGTCACCCTTCCAAGTCCCCTTTTTAATTACAACTTAAAGTTGTTCATCTAGGCCAAGGGGGTCAACTGCATAATATAACCTTAATGCCTTATTTCAACATAAAAATGCCTTAAGAGGTCAAATAAGAACTGCAAATAAATGCTCCAATTGGAAATGAAGTACTGAAAGCTGACAAACTCCATACTGCTTAAAATAGAATTTACTATAAATAGTAAACTCTCAGAAAATGCCAAGGAACCTCAGAACTGGAAACCCTAATTTTACCTCATACATGCCTACAGGCTTCCGGAATAGGCGGATGAGTGTCAGAACAGATTACTGATGAGAAGGGGACATTACAGTCCGCCCTCCTCGAAATTGCTTGTCCTCAAGCAACTGAAAAGATGGATGCAACAAAATCTGTTCTCCTTCCCACGTGGCATCTTCAATAGGCAAATTCCTCCATCTAACCAAATATTCTTTGATTGTCCTTCTCCTCAAAGAACGCTCTCTAGTATCAAGGATTTCTTCAGGAATCAACACCAACTGACCTTCCTCATCCAATGGAGGTAATTCTGATGTAGCCACCACGTTGTGTCCAATTGCCTTCTTGAGGCGTGACACATGAAAGACATTATGTACTTTGCTTTCAGCTGGAAGCTCCAACTCATAAGCAACTTCACCAATCCTCTTGGTGATTTTGAAAGGACCATAAAAACGTGGCTTCAACTTTTCTGCACCACTTTTCTTGAGAGAAGATTGTCTATATGGCTGAAGCCTCAAATAGACCATGTCCCCAACTTCAAAAGACCTCTCAATACGCTGCTGATCAGCATATAACTTCTGCTGATTTTGAGCTTGTTGCAGATTTTCCTTGAGAGATTTCAAGATGTCTTGGCTCTGTTGTAACATATCCTGTGCTTGTGGAGCTCTACTATCACCAAACACTAAATCAACAAAATTAGTAGCTTCATAACCATAAAGAGCCATAAAAGGTGACATCTTAATTGACATGTGATAAGAAGAGTTATAACAATACTCTCCTAAATGAAGCCATTTAATCCAAGCTCTTTGCTGTCCTGAAACATAGTTTCTCAGGTAGCCCTCTAACCATTTGTTCACAATTTCTGATTGCCCATCTGTTTGTGGGTGATAACTAGTGCTTGGAGTAAGCACTGTCCCACTCAATCTGAAGATCTCTTGCCAAAAAACACTTAGGAACTTGCTGTCCCTATCACTGACAATAGTTTTAGGCAATCCATGCAAACGGAAGACCTCTCTGAAAAACAACTCAGCCACTTGAGCTGCTGTAAATGAAGTGGTAACAGCAAAGAAATGAGCAAATTTCGTTAGTCTATCAACCACAACAAAAATACAATCACGTCCTTGCACCTTGGGCAACCCCGTGATGAAATCCATGGCAATACTTTCCCATTTCTGATTCGGAATGGGCAAAGGCTGAAGTAGACCAGCTGGATAAGAGTGTTCATTTTTATTTCTTTGGCAAATCGGACACTCTCTAATGTAGTTCAAGACTTCTTCTTTCAACCCTTTCCAAGTGAATCTTTCACGAATCTGCTTATAAGTCTTGAAAATCCCTTGATGACCAGCAAGGGGAACATCATGAAAAGATTGTAGAATCTTCTTTTTAAGCTTAGATTCTTGCACTAAAAAGATTCTATCTTTGTAGTAAATTATCCCATCAACCAACTTATACCTTTCATCAACCAAATGACCTTCTAGCAAGCTGGTTGCAAACTGATTTTTAACATAATCAGCAGCAATTAACTCCTTCCAATCTGCTGATAACTCACAAAGTGACTGCAAATGAGGCCTTCTTGAAAGAGCATCAGCCACTATGTTATTTTTCCCTTTGACATATTCAATGTCAAAGTCATATGCTTGGAGCTTACTTACCCACTTCTGCTGCCTTTCATTCAAATCCTTTTGGCGCATAAAATGTTTAAGACTATTGTGGTCAGTCTTAACAACAAATTTACTTCCCACCAAGTATTGACGGAATTTAGACAAAGCATGCATGATGGCAAGCATCTCTTTGTCATAAATAGAGTAAGTTTTTTCTGCCCCTCTCAACTTCCGGCTCTCGAAGACAATAGGATGTTTGTCTTGCATTAGAACAGCTCCAACACCTTCACCTGAAGCATCACACTGTAATTCAAAAGGTTTTGTAAAATCCGGAAGTGCCAACACTGGACACGTACTCATGATTTGCTTAAACTTATCAAAAACTTCTTGTGCCTTCTTAGTCCAAAGGAAAGCTCCTTTCTTTGTAAGATCTGTGAGAGGTGCTGCTTGATGAGAATATCCTTTCACAAATCTTCTATAAAATCCACATAACCCTAAAAATCCTCTCAAATGAGAAATATTCTTTGGAGTTGGCCAATCAAGAATGGCCCTTATCTTTTCTGGATCCACTTTTACACCCTTTGAACTGATAATATGGCCAAGATATAAGAGTTCTGTCAACCCGAACTCACACTTTGATTCTTTGGCGAACAAACATTCCGCCTCTAAAATACTAAGCACTTCTTCCAAATGCTTAAGGTGCTCTTCCCATGACTTACTGAATATGAGAATATCGTCGAAGAAGACGAGCACAAACTTCCTCAACTGCTGTCTAAAAATCTTGTTCATACAAGATTGAAATGTAGCTGGAGCATTTGTCAAACCAAAAGGCATGACAAGAAATTCAAAATGCCCAAAATGGCATCTAAACGCTGTCTTTTCTATATCCGCCTCCCTCATTCTGATTTGGTGATAGCCTGAACGAAGATCAATCTTCGAGAAGAACATGGCCCCGTGGAGCTCATCAATAAGCTCATCAATCCTAGGGATTGGATATCTATTCTTGATGGTTTTCTGATTTAATGCGCGGTAGTCAACACACATACGCATTGTACCATCTTTCTTTTTGACCAGCACCACTGCAGAAGCAAAAGGGCTCTTGCTTGGTCTAATGAAACCACTTTCCAACAACTCCTTGATGGCTTTTTCAATTTCATCTTTCTGCCTCTTTGGATAGCGGTAAGGTGTAGTCATGACAGGTTTTGCTCCCTCTTCTAACTCAATCACATGCTCAGAACCTCTTTCAGGAGGTCTTCCAGGAGGTAGGCTTCCAAAGACTTTGCTCTTCTTTGAAAGTAAGGCTTGAATATCAGGAGGATATTGCCTTTTCTCCTCTACCGGATCAGCTGGTAGAACCATACATTCAGCAGCCCATTCAACCTGATCGTGACGGATCAGCCTTTCCATCCTCTTCAAAGACACAATTCGAAGGCCTCCATTTGACATCCCTCTTAGAACAACCTTCCTTCCATTAGACTGAAATTTAAGCTCCATGGTTTGCAAATCTAATGTGATCTCACCAAGAGATCGCAGACATTGTATGCCCAACACAACATCAGTGTCTCCAATTCTCACCACATAAAAATCATCTTTAATCTCATGATTCCCTAATTGCATAGAGAGGTTAGGAATCTTCCTTGTGCAAGACATAGTAAAACCATCAGCAACTATTACCTTGAAACCATCAAATTCCTCAGTCTTCAAACCCTTTCTAGCAACTAATCCTTCATCAATAAAATTGTGAGTTGCTCCGGTATCAATTAGAGCAACTATCCTTTGTGAATTCACAACTCCATGAACCCGAAAGGACTCATTTTTTTGAAAACTTGATAGTTGTGCAAAGGCACTACCATCTCCCACCTCTTCGGACTTGTCTTCTGGATCTTCACCACCTTCACTACCTGCTGATTCGTATTGCTGATCAGACGAATCAGATTCTGATCCATAATCAGAATAGCCCTCCATTCGATTTGCTTTGCCTCTTCCATAGCAACGGTGACCCTTAACCCAAGGATCACGGAAAGTGTAACAAACTCCATCTTTTCTAAGCTGTTCTTTGAGCTCTTCTGACAACCTTGGTGGAAACTTCTTGGGCAGATTTGAAGAAGGCTTTTTATCTTTCTTATGGCTGAATGGTTTTGAGTGAAACTTAGGCCTTGGGGCTGCCAACTCCATGCTCCTAGCTTTCTTGATAGCTTCATCTAACGTTGGTGGATCAAATGCTTTGACCCAACCCTTCAAAGGCTCCATTAAACCTTCAGCAAAAAGAACTACAAGTCTTCTTTCAGTAATATTAGGCACCATTACTGACAACCTCTGAAAATCAGCCACATAGTTTTCTAAAGATCCTTGCTGTTTCAATTGTGCCAATTCTCTAAATCTCAATTCTAGATCTTTGGTATCAAATCTTTCAATCAACTTATTGGTAAACTCTCCATATGTGCGAACGAGGTTATGGCCAAGAGTGACCAAACCATGAGTCCACCATTCATGAGCTATCCCATCTAAATGCAAAGTAGCAAATTTGATAGCATCTTCTTTCGACATGGATCTGAAAGAGAGGTAGTTATCTAACTTTTGTACCCATGATCTGGCTGTACACTTATTACTACCATCAAAATGTTTCATAGTAATCTTTCCCAATGCTTGGTAGAAGTCATTTCTAGGTGCCATAGGACGTTGTTCAGTCCTTCCTCCATTTCTTCGGCTCCTTTGATTCATGAATTGGTCAAAGGTCCAAGTACCTCTCAAATCAAGAGGTAAAGAAACGTACTCCATGTAAGCTTGACGTGCATCATCAGCAAAGTTTGGAGCAGCTTCAACCGGTTGTTGCTCTTCCCTTGGTGTGAAGACGGGAAAAAGGGGTCTAGAGGATGACCCACTAGGAATTGCAGCATGCTGACCCACAATTCTATCTCTTGTATTCACCTCAGGACTGCCACTATTGTTATTCCCATTAACTCCACTGCTTTCTCCAATTGAGTTATTTTGGGGCTGAATGATATTCTGAGCTGCTTGCTGGTCCAACTTGGACAATAATCGGGACATCATGTCTATCATCCCATCAAACTTCTTCTCAACTCTGTCCCTCTCTTCATTATCTCTCCTTACAGTGTCTGACATTATTACAACTGTCTGTTCAACTACTTCCACTGATTTATCTGAACCTTCCACTGTTTTACCAAGATCTCTTAGGACTCCTGAGAAGGTCTCTGCCTCTGGAACGGGCGGAAACTGATGCTGATTTCTAGCCTGACTTCTGGTGTATGGCCTAGTGTCTCTTTCACTCATCAGATAATCAACTGCAATTTGCCACAGGATGGCAGGGTCTTCTGCTCTGATACCACTGAAATATGCTGACCAATTTTTTCGAAGGAATTACACAACATAACCAGCAATAGTTAACTGGATTAGCGTTAGCATCAAACTGAAAAACCAAACTGGAAAGAACTACTCGACGTCAAAAATGTGCACTCAAGATCCCATTGCGGGCGAGGTGCTAACATATGACGGAGTGTTGTATTGAAACTAGAAATTATTAGGCGGATAACCAGCCATGAAGAGCATTTCCACACTACCACCAAACAGTGGGGGGAAAAGATTACAATTAAAACAATTCGTCTGCTACGGCGGGCATCCACAGAATTGTGGGGATTCACCACTTGAAAGTGGGTACAATGATATAACAATTCTTTCTCCGCACTGGCGGTAAACCGTCCAGGGGTAATTAATTAGAATTTAATCAAATAGTTGCAGCAATAATAATGGGTTAGATTAGTACTACTAATCAGAACCTTACAATTCAAAAGACTGCAAAAACAAGAATTACAATGATAGAGAAATGAGATAAGAAGATAAGAATGAATTCCAATAATGTTCTTTGCTTTCCAATGACAGAAATATAATTAAAACAGGAAGCTTATAAATCTGATGTAAAATCCTGAGTTCTGGAAATTCATATCAGCAAACTGGAAATCAGTAAAATACTCATAACTCACTCATTTCACCTCCGAATTGATTGAAGTCTTTTGCAAGGATCTCTCAGGAGGTAGGCGCCCAAAAACCAAGCACCAAACAGCAGCAAATTCCAACTTTTATCAACTTGCACAATTCCCAATGCTCTTAGAAAGGTACGGCCCTCTTGGGAGGGGCGATTTTCATTTAAAAATCAGACACTTGAAATTAAATTCCCAAAATTAACATGAAGGGTCGCCCAAGGTCAGCAAATAGATTGGTGAAGTACCCAGAACCAATTTCAAACTAGAAAATAAACTATGAATAAAAGTCACCTTCACCAATAGATGAAACAGCAAACCAAAATTGCCAAAATCTCCAGAATTCTTCAATCAAATGAGCTCAATCTGCTAGTCTGATGTTGAGAAGCAGCAAAGTAGCCAACTAGGTGTTATATTGCAAACACGAAATTGGACGAAAGGCTAGGAGGTAGACATCCTCGAAGCAATATATCAATTGTCATTCCGACAGCATAACTTTAGCATAATTTTCATGGATGAAATGCTGGAGCAAAAACCTTCAATAAATAAGAGCACACAAACTCTCCAAATTCCCGAGAAGCAGACCAAAAGACACAGGAGACCTTTCAAATTCCCAAAACAATCATCTTCTCAAGATGGCGTCCAATTTGCTCAAGAAGAATTTCACTTTATTTCAAAATTCTCATTTTATAAAGTGGCGTCCACTTTTTCTCAAGGAATAATGTTCTTATTAAAAAAATAATAAACCTCTTCATGAAGGCGTCACCCTTCCAAGTCCCCTTTTTAATTACAACTTAAAGTTGTTCATCTAGGCCAAGGGGGTCAACTGCATAATATAACCTCAATGCCTTATTTCAACATAAAAATGCCTTAAGAGGTCTAATAAGAACTGCAAATAAATGCTCCAATTGGAAATGAAGTACTGAAAGCTGACAAACTCCATACTGCTTAAAATAGAATTTACTATAAATAGTAAACTCTCAGAAAATGCCAAGGAACCTAAGAACTGGAAACCCTAATTTTACCTCATGCATGCCTACAGGCTTCCGGAATAGGCGAATGAGTGTCAGAACAGATTACTGATGAGAAGGGGACATTACAAGAATGCCCAAAAATGAGCCCACATATTGCTTTATAACCTCCCATGAGCTTTTTTAATAAAAGTCAATAAAATAATTTTCTTGAGGGTCTTTCTTCATCAAAAGAAAGGGCCACTTTTTAAAAACAACTTTGAGTTACTAGGATGGGGGCACTTTTCACTATTCCCTTTATAATTTTCTGTTACTATTCACTTTTTACTATTCCATTAAAGCAAACTTTAATATTTCCAATTTATCCCTAGATTCATCAACTGAACTCCAACTGAAAGGCTCGTAAAGCTCCCAACTAAGCTCCACAATCCTCGGTTGGGTTCCCTAACCATTTTGCTGACCTACGGGAACCCTAATAGTAGGCCAACCTCTACTATAGTCTGAACTACCTAAGGAAGGGACATTACAATCCTCCCTTCCCAGGATTGCTTGCCCTCAAGCAATCATATGCCAATTTGTTGCTCCACTCTGATATACATACCATATAGCCATAACTCCTGAAGCAACTCACCACGATCACTGAGTACCAATGCACTAGCCATGTCAATACCTAGATCCCAAATTGTCCTACCCATCCGGCTATAGATACCCATCATAATACAAGTAGCACATACCATCCATCTGTATGAGTAAACCATCAAAAAGACGTGAAAATCAACTCCCATATGCACATGGAACAACTCATTAGGCCCCCAAATGTTGTCGTAACTCAGGCCTAAAAATAGCACGAAGTCATAAGTGTCATCATACATGTCAAAGAAACCCATGCCATACTCCCTATTGACCTCATAGATATGCTTCCAAGTAGGACAGCTACTATCCCATAATGAATTAATGGGGATGAAGTCACCAATCAACAAATAGAAAGCTGCCATATTATAATAAATCAGTGACATAACCAAAGATGAGTTATGGATGCCTTCAACACCCATCCAAGGCAACTTTTGAGTGGCTGGTCCACTATGAGTGTTATCAGCAAAATCATCAACTGAAAATTTCAAAGTCTCCATTGTATCATCCAATTGACATGTCTCGTCAGCTTCCCAAGTGATTAGGGATGGACATGGCCCAAAGAAATCTTCAACACTAGATGTCACCAAGCTGCAAGGTACCACAGTGTGTGATTCTTCAATCCTTTCCCCACCCTATCTAACTCCTACACCATTTGCCTTGTCATCTTGTACCCTAGGAGTAGCTGTTGTAAAGGACCGCTTTTCTACATTATGCAAGGAGTGATTGTTCCTTCTCAAAAGTAGACAAGAATCAATAATCATTCTTCCTTGTTTCACCAATTGGATAGCCATGCCTTTAACTCTACCCATCCGTAAGAAGTCTTCCCTTATCAACTCCAAAGTCTCCTTGAAAGGATGCAAATGTGGATGAGAAATACCATACCCCATTCCTTTTCGTCCTTCCTTACTGGGGACTGTCCAAATGATATTTTGATTGCTATCCATCTTTCTTATCTTGCTGTCAAGAATCAGAACAACAGTATGCAATTTGTAAATGTAAATTGTGCCAATCCAAGTGCGTGAAGGTAGGATACCATCACTAGACCCATCCTCAACGAAGACATAGTGATTTCCAGCATTGTAAATTGTTCCAAACACTGCTGTCCCAAGACTATAGTCACACATTGCAAGACCCAGCAATGAAGAGGCACGATCAAACCATAGAGAATAGTCTAGCAAACAATCCATACATTCCCCTATGGAATTCTCATCAATATAAAATTGTGTCAACTCAATGGTTTGACCCAGCCTATCAAAAGGAAGCAATGTAAGATAAACTATCAAATTATCCATGTACCCCCATAAGAAGGCACCATCAAAATCATGAGTAGGCTGGTTTAGTTCGCCAAATGGAACTAATGCCTCATGCAAAATTGAGTTACCTTCTTCCTCATAATCACACTCATGTATGACATCAATGGCTGACCCATGATGATCAAACAAAGCTGACTGCCTCATTCTTTTTACTATCTGGATACTGTTTGGCTTGACCAGCAATTAGCTTAGCTTCCCTTGCTTTTTCTAGCCGAATGTTACACTTCTCTTGTGTCTTCTCCACGCCTTCAAGGGTCTGGTATACAAAATAAAATTGTGTAGTGCCCTGTTTTCCAACAAAATTACCATATTCAACACTCCAATTTTGTATGTCATCATTAGTTGACCACAAGTAACTGTCATCCAAAGGTGTTAGCAAGTCTATCTCATGGGAATGCAAAACCATAGGACTATTGTCCTCAAACAAATCAGGTATAATGTCATGCATGTTAGAGCAAATGAACATACTCTTAGCTGTCCCATCCTTTGTCTCATTCTTTAGTGCCTTAAGCATAATATGTTTACCCATGTGAGTAAACTCTAACACCATCTTGTTGAAGTCTTGGACAAATCTTCCAAAAGATTTCAACCATTGAATACCTAACACCGCTTCATTCTCCTTAATGTTGATAATATCAACTACAAACTCGAGATTAGAGAAATTCTGCTCCTCATCATGTATGGGGTGGTGTATGTTACGATTTTCTTTGGACTGATTTATTGTTGTTGTTCTATAGTAAACAAATTCAGTCCTCTCGGAAGAAACAACATCAAAATAGCCATGCTTAACCAAGGCATCAGGTAAGCTATCATTTGGAAGCTCATTGTCACCAATTACTCCATGAATAGGGTTTGCAAGTTCATGTAAATGAAAAAGTATAACGTTGTTGTCCCCAACTAGAGATTTAGGACTGATTGTGCCTTTTTCTTTCATTACCCTGGAAATCTTTAATGCAAGAGCACACTTGCATACCCTTGGCACCCAATCTTGTAGCATATCAAGTCTTGAAGTTATGACATCCTTGTACTCGAGCAAAGCATCACAAAGGTGAGGCATCAACATACAAATTGATTCATGTTCTATTCCCACTGCTGTTATAAATTCAGATTGTTGGCGAGTAGAAGTTCCCACCATCACCTCATGCATATCTATCTTTTCATGAATGTCTACCATGCTACATTTCTTTTCACAACCATCTATCTAGGATTCATGCTCATGTGATGTCAAAATATTGCTGTCCCATTTTCTAATCCATACCATCACCTCCATAACTGATATGTTTTCCCTTACTAACAAACTCCAAGGTGTAGTATGCAAAACAAACCAACAATTATCAAATTGCAAGATCTTCTTAGGAAGAAACCTCCAAGTCTCCCTAATCAGCTCTCTAAAACAAAATGCTTCATATGATCTTAGCAATTGTCCTTTCATTGTAGATGATGCATGACTAACCATAATGAAACCAATAATGTTCCATTCCACACAAATGGATATAACACTTGTGGCTGATCCATCAAGTGTGTGACCAATATCGTCATTTTTTGAGCTTTCAAGGGCCTCTCCAAAAGAGGAAAGTCGTAAACTTTATGATGCCAACTAGACCGACACCACTCAACATGCTCTTCTTGTGGGCTTACCTCACAAAGCTCTTCCCTTGTATGCTCATCATCTACACATTCTTCCCTTGGAAGAAATGAGGACCTAATGATGACTCTCTTTGTCTTCTTACGTTATCAAGCTGATTGCATCTTTCCTTGACCTCTTGCAAGTGTTGTCTTTCTTGGGAAGCAAGCATCTTGGCTTTTTTGGCTCTTAGTGACCACCCATCACACAACCCTTGTGTCCTTTTAACATCTTTCATAGTATGGTGAACAAAATCAGGACCTTTGTGGCTAGAATCCACAATATATATCTCATGTGTAACACTCTGTACTTAGTACTATCATAGGAAGACTCAACAACATCATTACCTTCATGTGAAATGGATGCTACCTCATGATTAGAATTGCTGTTGCAAAAATCAGAATAGGTGTCATACCCTGGTGTCATGTTTTCAACATCTCCAATGGGCTGATCCATGATTGTAACCTCTTCCACTTTGTGATCAACATGTTGACTCAATGGTGTGATATGAATCTCCACTTGATCCAAAGTTATTTCTTCTTTAGGACTCCCACCTGATGACTGATTTTCGCATTCATATTCATCACTTGTAGGCTGCAAACTGCAAACAAGTGATTCTTCTACTGTTCCTTGTTCTTGCACATTAAGCTCTTCACTTTTCCCAATGGTTTCTCTCCTATCTTTTGATATTTCTTTCCTTTTTCGCTGTTGATATGGACTTGAAAACATCAAGTCATTCATCCTCATCCGGTATACCCAAGAACTGTGTGAAAGAAAGCATGTCTTGTATCTTTTGAGGAAGAGAGCGATACTTGTCATAGCTGGCCATAATTGTTTTGTTTGTTGGTGAAACATGAGGACTCTTACTTGTTCTAATAAATGGAGATGATCCACTAGAGTGCCCAAATTTCGTTGAAACTGTATCATTCAATCGCTGCAATTGATGGTTGATCTTATGTTGTGACTGTTCTAACTCTTCCCACACCAGTACATCCTTAAGCAACTTTTTCATGATGACTCGTCACGCTGCCCAACTGAAAACTAAACCAAACGGAAGTACACACAACTTTGAATGCACCCAACAAGCTGGCAAGATCTAGGCTCTAATACCACTTAAAGATCCTTTACCAATTCTACCCTAAATTTTTCAATTTTGCCCTCTTGCCATAATGTCAAACAGGTGACTTGCATGGTCTGATTTGGTTTTGTTGATTGTTTGTTTGAGTTTCATTGCTTGTTTTTTCATTTCAAAATCATAGAGGAAAGCATAGAAATGAAGAGAACCATTGCATAAGTGAAAGACACCAATTGCAACTCAATAGAACCCCTTTTTCAACTATATCAGATCTGATTACAAGTTTCAAAGGTTTGATATACATTATATCAGATTGTAACAACAGTCTAAACCCTTATATAATGCAATATTTGACTACCCAAAATGATAAACACATACCCGGATGTATAGCTCCAATTGTAGCTTGATTATTGAAGTCAAATCATGAATCACTTCGCTGTTACAACTTCAAACGGTATGGCTGAGTATGATGACAAAATAAGTGTTGTAGAGGATCACCAATAGTCTGGAAATAATGATAAAAATTAGGAACATCAACCTTTTACCAAACCCTAGGTTCCTGCCAAAATACCAAATTGAAGATAAATTGTTGTCGTGGAAGAATATGCAATAAAATCAAATACCCATGTGCCTTAACTGCCATAAACTATCAAAATCTGCAATTATTTTCTGATAACTCCTTGCTGCAATCAATTCTAAGTACAGATTAACCTATAATGAAGTCCAATGATGCCCAAATGGAAACCCAAAGTAGATTTCCCTGTTTTGTGAACTAGGTTTTCGTCCAATCCACTATCCTCCAAGGGATTTCGTCCTCAGAAGACCTGTATGCTGCTGAAACCCTCTTCCAAGAACTCAAACCTGCAATTGCTTTTGTAAAAATGAGAATAGAATGCCCAAAAATGAGCCCACATATTGCTTTATAACCTCCCATGAGTTTTTTTAATAAAAGTCAATAAAATAATTTTCTTGAGGGTCTTTCCTCATCAAAAAGGGGCCACTTTTTAAAAACAACTTTGAGTTACTAAAATGGGGGCACTTTTCACTATTCCCTTTATTATTTTTTGTTACTATTCACTTTTTACTATTCCATTAAAACAAACTTTAATATTTTCAATTTATCCCTAGATTCATCAACTGAACTCCAACTGAAAGGCTCGTAAAGCTCCTAGCTAAGCTCCACAGTCCTCGGTTGGGTCCCCTAACCATTCTGCTAACCTATGGGAACCCTAATAGTAGGCCAACCTCCACTATAGTCTAAGCTACCTAAGGAAGGGACATTACACCTACCGTTGATGATTACTTGCATGAGTTCTATTTCGGCGTAAATCTGAAAGTTCAGAACCTTCGGATGCATTCTGAAAGACAGTTCATCTAAGTGATCGAACCATTCACAAATAGCTCCTATATCCTCTTGCTCTGTTTTTCTTGAGGAAATAGGATAGATTAAAAATTAGCCCAGTTTTAGTTAAGATCTGCAGAAACCAGAGAAAACCTTAGCTGCAACGCATTGTGTTTTATCACCTTTGTGCTCTACCGCTGAGTAAAAAGATAGGAACTTAGTTCACTTTACTTTTATGCAACCATCAGCAAAAGAGGGAGCTTCCCCTACTAATTTGAAGAGCAGTTAATTCTGTGCATAGTTGTCCGTTTCCAATAAGCACTCCATAGGTGCTAATTGAAACGCCAACAAAGTGCGGTGTTGAAGCTTTGCAGTCATGCTTTATCATCATAATGCATTGCTTTGTAGTCATGCTTTATCATTGGAAACTTCTTGTTATTGCTGAGCAGCCATGCTTCATTTTTAAAGGATATTGCAGAGCCCTAGCAGCCATGTTTAAACATAGATGTGATATTGCAAAGCCTTGTAGCCATGCTTAGTATGAATGTCATTGTTGTAGCCTTCAGGCCATGCATATATTGAATGTATTTGACTGTACCTTTCACAAACATGCTCAGTATTGAACGATATGACTATATTCTTATGGCCTTGTTATGATAATTCACTTCTATTGTTATCGTTGTTGTATCTTGTATAGACCAGCCTTGCTATGGTTATGAACTGTTGTTACAATTGTTTGTTTTATTTTTGAATGGTAACATATGAATAGCTTTGTCATAGATATTATTATGGGGTTTGTGAATGAAATCAAACTTAATGAATGCTGTCATAGGCATGAGATCCTATTGTAGCACTATTGTAAGTTTCAGCCATTTGGCAGATTGTTCCAAGCTGTTTTAGCAGGCTGTTACTATTGTATATGCAAAATGATGAACAACAGTTATGAATAAGCCTTGATGCCTACTTTGTGTTTTTATACTGGTGTAATGTTACTTTGGGTTCGGGCTTATTGATAACTGGATTTGTGTTAATTATGATTATAAGTATAGACCTTCAAGGTTATTGAACCAGGAATCTGTAATTTATTTATATGTTAGTATTATTATTGTTGAAGTGAATCTTGTTATGAGTCATTCTCTTTGGAACAGGGCAGACCTATAGTTTAATGGTCTTCAAACCAGGAAGCTGTAATTGTATTTATATTTTAGTATTGTTATTGTTGAGATGAATCTTTTAATGATTCGTTCTGTTTGAAACAGGGCAGACTTATAGTTTGAATGTGATTGTCAAGAAGGCTGAATTTTTAATATTCACAGTCATGGAAATTCACAACAGCATTTCTTGTGTGATCATGTGAACCAGGAAATCCTTGTTGCACCCAAAATAAATTTTTTGGCATTCTGTATAAATTGAGCTAAATCTTGTTAAAATGCCATGTTAAGTCAGTTTTAGGTCAAACCAATCATAGAATCTTGGTGGGTTTCTGTCAAAGAACACACGTGCAAAATTCTGAAAATTTGAAAATTAGGGTTTTTTGCCCCTATTTTCAGGGAAACTCCCGAAAATAGGACCTTCCCAGAAATGATTGAAAATGATTTTGATAGGATTAAAAGGCTTCACGATCACATTGGTCAAGTCAGAATCATCAAAAGACATGTTTTACTCTGGTGGGTCTATTTCTATTTTTCAGGAACAAAGTTAGAACCTCTGCAGCCATTAATGGCAGATTGGCCAGTACCAGGTGCTGAAAGTTAAACTTCAAAAGCTTCAACGACACAACCATGGCGGAAAAGGTCAAAAATGATGCTGTTTGATGAAGGAGATTCCTGAAAGTGAAAAAGGTCAAAATTTGACTAACTCTGGAAACGTTACGAAGGAGAAAACTCAAAATGCTGAAAAGAGCCTTTTTCAAGCAGGGGCGCCCATGATCTTTGAGGGTCAAATGCAGTCAGTAAGATCATCCAAAGCAGTCATTCTCGACATTTGATTGCTGGCTCAACAGTGAAACAAACATCTAGATCATCCGATGAATAGATCACAAGCAGCTGCTGACAAAGCAAAAAGAGGCAGTTGAGGAAATGTCAGGAAACCACAGTTAACGGCAAAGTTCTAAGAAAAAGAGCCTTTCCAAAAGAAAGGCGCCCTTCTTTCTTGACCTCCAAATGCTGATAAATGACAAAAGGTTTCCCAGGATAACTTTCTCAACCCAAGTAGATCTCGGAAACGCAACTGCAAGCACCAACATCTGACAGAGCATTCAACAGATAATCTGAATCAAAGTAGGCAACTTTTCAAATGAAGATGATCAGGCCAAAAGGTAAAAGCGCCCTTTTCAAGGAGGGGCGCCCTTGAATAAAGGAACCCTAAAATAAGATCCAGGTTTTCTGAAGTCAGTCATTCTTGGCCGAACAGAGCTGTGTACCTGATGAGACATCAAGCGAAATCATCTGACTCTTCGATCAACGAGAAATCCAGATCAAAGCACGAGAGGTCATTTCAAAAGGCTGAAGAACGAGGTTTGAAAATTCACTAAGGCATTAGCAAAAGCGCCTTTCCTTGGAAAAGGCACCCATTCTTTTGAAGCCCTAAACTCAGATTTTCATCATCATATCTCCCAGGCACTTCTTTCCAGTTTGGATCCAGCTCCGCAGTGAATGTGTTCGCAACATCTCAGGATCAACAGATAACGCTAGATTCAAGATCAAACAGAGGGCTTTCAGGAGAGAAAATATTTAAAAGTTTGCAAGAAACCAAAAGGGACGCCTAAAGAAGTCAAGGGTCAATTTGTTGACTAAGTCAAGAGCTTTTTGAGTTAAAGTTGGCTAAAACACTCCACGATTGGTGGAAATCACCTTTTCAACTTTAGATCAAGCCAAAATCACCTTTTGAGCTTGAGTTAGGTCCCCAAACTTGTGGATCTGAAGCTTAAACATATATATTCAAGGTGAAGGCGTCCCATTTCATTATTTCATTGCAGGTTAAGAGATCAAGATCAGCCACAAGCTCTCAAGGACGCCATTAGCAGATCTGAACAAGGTTTTCATCCGTTCTTCAATTTTTCTTGCAGATCTGAAGTAGAAGAGGATTGCTATTTTGAGGATTGGACCCACAGATAGATTTTTTCAAGGAATCAGATAAAACTTCCAATCCACCTTCTATCTATTTCCTCTCTTCTGGTCTTAGGTTTTCTTGCATTTGACAGAAAAAGCAGCAGGCTACATCAGATCAGATCAACTGGGTAGATTCAGCATTATTTTCCAGAGAAACCCATCTTGACAAATTTTCCAAAATCAGCAAACTTACTGCCCCTATTTTTGGGGGTTTTTCCGAAAAAGTTTCAAAATCCAAATTCTAAGGAATTGGGTTTGTTCAGCATTGAAGCACGAACAAAACCCATGTCCCAGATTTTTTCCAGAAAAATACTTCTCGGCGAGGCGCTATTTTCAAGGGTTTCCGAAAATCATCTGAACAAGGTCAAGATTACAGTCAATCTTTAAGTTTTTCAAGATGCAGTACTCCCAGGTACAATACGAGACTAAGACGGTCTTACTCCATGATTACTTGAAAACAGTTGACACAAATTTACACCAAGTAAATCCAGTGGTTGATTTGGAGCAGCTAGAAGGCATGAATCAAATCACATTGCAGAATATTGAAGAATCCGGGTTGCTGCAGGCCGCATCAATTCCCATCACACTTCAAAGCGTAGAGCTTGTAATCGCTTGTATCAAGCATTACAATCCTACCACCAGAGAAATCAGAGCAGCAGATGGAAGAATTGTTTGCAGTCTAAAGCCTCAGGATATCGAACGGTGTTTTGATATTCCATCATGTCCTAACAGCAAAGTCATATCAGTGACGGAATGTGAGAGGGCATTTGAGACAGCTAAGGACAAATGTCAAAAGGTTATGGCTGAAAAATGGCTAAAAGTGACAAAGGCAAGCTTGCCTAAGTTGTTGGGACGAGGAGAATGTAAAGATGAGTACGCAGTGTTAATCACTCTACTCAATAGAATCACTGGAGAAGAAGATGGTCGTCAATTCCAGCCATGGATGTACTATGTCATTGCTAAAATCATTGGCAGAAGGGAATATTACGACTGGGCCACTTTGATTAGTGACACACTCCACCGACAAATCACTGGGTATCTGGAAGCTCATAGGTTCCACATGTGCTCTTACCTAGTATACCTAATAGCCTTCCAAGGCGATTTCAGGTTATCGAACAATGTGGGAACCTTAGGTGTGCAAAAGGTTCACAAACATTTCGCACGTCTTGAGTTTACTCAAGCGGAGCGACACTTCAAGAGAACGAGTGATAACTTCATTATGCACACAGTACGTGAGCTTAACCATGAGATGCACGTGCGTATTTCACAGACAGCCAGAGAGGCAATGGCGGATTGGGCGGATTGGTTCATTCAATTCCCTACGTTCTCCTACATACGCGTGTATGGCTACATTGGCCACCCCGCCATGCTACCAAGATACCCTTCAGATAGGGTAGTCTTTATGGAATTCCTAAGACAGTTGTCTGAGGTTCATGTCTACTTGTGCTTGAAGAGGAAGACAGCTGTTAACTTTCCCGTTGAGATGGGACTATATAGATGTGGATTCGCGGCAGATGCTAAGATGATGAGTCAGGAAACAGCGAGGTTTAACCTCAAGTATCTCATTGATAGAAGATCCTATGATCCCAGAGGACTCTATGTAGCACACCTCGAGCAACACTCGTCACATAAGTCTTCTATGGAAGATTATTGGGTAAATTGCAAAGACGAGTATGAAGTGCGAAGAAGGAATTACAGCAGGTTTAGACTCTCACAAATTGCTGATTTTATGTCAGCAGACATCGAGGGCCTGTCCGATGATGAAAGGGAAGTCACTCTCCCCTCATTCTTCGCAGATTCAGTTGACTCCCAACCGCTCCCGAGAGTGGATTGGTATGCCAAAGAAGACACGTCTATAGAAGAAAGAACGAGTAGAGTGGTTAGAAATAGCCAACTCTATCTCGACAGCAAGAAATCAAGGAAGGTGATACCTCACAGAGTAGAGCCGCCACAGGTTCAGTCTACACCACCTTCCACTTCAAAAAGGAAGCCTAGGCAGAAGCAATGGTGCAATCCTCCCCGAGAGATGAGGATGTCAAAGCCTAGAACACAGAGGACACCAGTGGAGAAAGCCACACATAGTCCTGAAATAATCACGGGTATTGCTGCCCCAGAACAAAGAGTAGAGACTGCTACCCCTGATTCAGCAGAAGTTATCACGGAGGAACCAGCAGCAGTAGTTGTTGAAGAACCAGTGGCTGAGCCAATGGCAGAAGCAACAATAGTAGAAGCAGCAGCAGAAACGGTGCCTGTTATGGAAACAGAGCCGCCAATATCACCAGTATCACAGCAGACACAAGTCCTCATCGACTTGGATTCGCCACCGAGAGACATTGCTCCAACACAGTCTCACACATCTAGTACTCAAAGGCCTCACGTCCCTCCTAGCGAAGTTCGTCGAGATTCTATTTGGCTTGAAGGCTTCCTAAGAAGAAAGAGGGAAAAACCCTCGTATGAACTTGACTTTACCGAATTCGACCACATCCCACAAGACACGTCGACGAAGAAGTTAAAGAAACAAGTTCACATAGAAAGGAATGCAGAGTGTGAGATCATCATAGAGACTGCCGCTCCACCAGTAGAGAAAGGCATACACGAGGTCCAAGTCGAAGACTACACTTTGTCTCAACTTAACCTCGGGAAGACTACACGACAGGTGGAGGCAGACCTTCTTGGAATAGCTTTGGTGAGCGCACAAGAAAGGATGGCAAAGGATGGTAACGAAAAGGCAGCCTTAAAGGCTGAAAATCAAAAACTGAGGTCTTACATAACCAGCTTGATACATGGCCAAACGTCTCAGCCCTACCAGCAGGACTACTAGATCTCCCCGCCAACAAAATCATCGGCAATTGATAACATTCGGTAAACACTTGAGAGATCAAGTGGAAGAGTTTGTTCTCAAGGGTAGATGTATACTGGCAAACCTATACCAGTTACGGGATAGAGCACATGGACTTCGTGCAGATCCAATCCAGCAGTCGAACAAAGGATTGCAGAAAAGAGGCTTGAAGAGCGAAGCACAATTGCAGATTCGCAATTGGCATATCAATCAGTATACTTTGAGGAAAACAAGCAACATCTCTTTGCTTGGAAGGAACAATTGCGTACAAGGTGAAAGCCTATGACTCGGTAGAAGAGTTGATTGATTCTGAGGGTGGTTGCCACTATTATCAACCCGCAAGAATGTTGGTGATATCTTTCCTTGCATGGAATATCAGCGTGGGGAGGAGAATACATCGATATGGTCACTCTGAGAACCGGTTTCAGGGATGCATCTTGATCAGATGGTTGCAAAAGGTAGCAATCATCAGCAAAGAAGAAGCTGACATCTCAATTGTGACGGAAATCAGCTCACAACGGGTGAGATCATGCTACGACGCCACGTCATCATCCTACTGAGCATTAACTCCCCAAAGCTGATGAAGTCAATCAATGGATAGAGACACTGCTGATTAATGGCGAATTATAAATGCACCCAAAAAGGACGCCATACACCCTCCAAGTGGCATTTATGAGACTTGAGTTTGACTTGATGCTTCTTTCCAAGTCAACTCAAGATGGTATTAAATGTAGTTGGAGTTAACTTGATGCTTCTTTCCAAGTTTAACTCCACTTTCCTTAAATCATGCATTGTCAGATCCCACTGATTAAGGATGTCTATTTGACTTCCATGATTTGTGGATCTTAGATCTCCACTAAATGTGGATGTCTATTTTGGAGGGATACTTTCATTAAAGTTTACCTTTAGTTTACTTTCAGTCAACTGAAGTAGTTTCCAGTTGACTCTTTGTTGACTTTCAGTTAACTGAAGTAGTTTTCCAGTTAACTGCTTGTTCCCCTTTTTTAGGAATAAATCTTGCTAATTGATTGGCAAGAACTCATTGTTAACTCAAGGAGATTGTGGGGTTGCCCACTCCTTTGAGTTCTATAAATAAGAGCCTTGGGCTCATTATTTGTTTAACTTTTACTTGCTATGCAAAATTGCTGCGCCATTGTTGCCAACACTTTGGCGGATATTTGTTCACTCTTGGATGAGAGTTGTTGGTCGATTGTAATTGTGCATGATTTCGTGCCTTTGCTTTCCCAACCTTTGTAATTCGTTGATGAAGCTTTGAAGGAGAATATCAAAAGGCGCTTGCATTTTGGTCAATCTTTTTGAGTTGTGTCCACGTCTTGTGTTTAAATAGCTCGTTGTTTCATTTCCCTCCTCGGATAGGAGTCCCTCCTCCTTGGACATTTGTTATTGACAAGTTGTCGTTTGTTGTTGTTTAATGTATTGACTTTCAAGCTATACTTCGGATAGGAGTCCCTCCTCCTTAGCAAGCTCGCTGGCCAAGGCATCGTAAATTTGTTGTTTCTAGTAAACTATTTCCTAGCCCATACCTCGGATAGGAGTCCCTCCTCCTTGGCAGGTCTCAGATCTAGTTTACCGTATAGAGTGTTTTCTTGTACCAACCGTATCCCGGTGTATACCCGAGAGTTCAGAGCCTCGGTCATATTCTCAGGAGACGGCGAATTCAAGTGATCCAACCAACCCATTCCCGCTCCTTTACCCTCATGCTCTGTTTACCTTGAAGGTATTGGATAGATAGAAGTTAGGTTAGTCGTAGTTGAGATCTGCAGAAACCAGAGAAAAAGCTTAGCTACGGCGCATTGTGTTTGTGCACCCTTGTGTCCTGCCGCTGAAGCATAAAAAGATAGGAACTTTAGTTAAACATTTCCCTTCCTTACGCATTGCTCCCAGCAGAGAGGGACTTCTCCTCTTTAAACAACGAAGAAGTGTTGCAAAACATTTGAAATAGCTGAACGTTTACAATCAGCACTCCAGAGGTGCTAATTTAAACGCCAACAATCCTCAAAGACACAATAGTGAGGATAGAGGTTGTTGATATTTGAGTCTTTAATAATTTGTTGATTGCTGATTTAAAACATCATATTGAACATTAATCTAGTATAGACTGGATTATTTATGGCTGTTAGAGGTTAAGAAGGGCATATTTTCTTTCAATTATGAATATTATAATGGGATTGAATCTGTGATCTGGTTTTGAGGACTTTATAGATTGCTTTGCAATCATTTGAATATGCTTATCATAAGTTGGTCTTATTCAAAGAAGAAACATTCATCCCATGTCTTAGGACACAAAAACATGATATTTGCTATGTCATTATTGCGACACCAGTACAATTTAATGATGGTATAATTCACTGATTAGAAGGTGGCTTGATATAGCAACAGTTTAAGCTGTTACTAGATTGTCCTTTTTCTTATCAGTTAATGCCTACTTGTTTATGAACTCTTATTTAGGAAATATGGGAAATTAAGTTGGTATTTGTAAGAGACTAGGTGTCTCTCAGCCCAAACCCTTAACTGGAAACGAAGATTTTTGTCTGTTTTGTATTTTTTTGTGTTTTTGATGGTTTTTTTGCAATAAACAGTAAATTGCGATTTTGCTCTAGAAGGCTTTAAAAATTCATAAAAAATAAATAAATAATAACTACGCATCAATATTGATCTCCAGATGAAGGCGCATACATATATTCACTTCCAGAACTCAAATGATAAATGAAATCGATTACAAAGAGATAAAACTATATTTTATTTGAAAAGAACCTGTAGACTTGCAGGCGCCAGAAAACAAAGAAGAATAGTACGGCTGAATGAAAAGATTAATCTCCAGACTCTGAAAGCGATGCAGAAGCTCCAGATACCCTAGGCGCACCAGATCCAATCAACAGAAGATAATAACTGAAGGCGTATTTCTCTAGGATGAAATGTACGGCTTTTGCTGGTACAAATAGTACGGCCCAGCAACAGCAATCAATATGGTACGGCTGCAATAAATGAAGTGCCAGATCTCTGCAATATAATCTCTGTTAAGTCGCCTCAAACCACTGATGAGTAAACTCTGCAAAACTCTGCCTGAATCGAATCAATAAGCTCAACTGCAACCTCTGTATGAAGTCACCGAGTTTGACAATCTTCAACTGGTATTCCACAGCCTCAGTATGCCAGATCTTGAAGAGGTATCGTTCTTCAAAATCAAACGTCTGTTGAAACCCTAGGTTTTGCAAACTTCAATGCTCAGAGCAAAATAAGACAAATTGAATAATCATGACATAAGAGTTCGATTTGTCTTGGCAGTCAATATATACCCCTCTTGAGAAATTCGACCAAACCCTCTTTTTAATAATCATTTAAATAAATGATTAAATTCACCTGTTTGGACTTAGGAAAAATCTTTAATAATTAGCGCCCCCATCATTAATGAATAAATACTTATTCATTATATTAATTATGCCACTTTATTATAAAGTATTAAAATACTTTATAATATGCCATTATCATAATATTTAAATACATTAATAAAGTGACTTTATAATATAAAGTCAAACTATTAATTATTTAATAAATCATTAAATACTCCGTTATTTTTCCATCTAACCAACAAACAGATGCACTGGGTCGAATCTTAGCTGACCAGCTAAACCAGGTGCCCTGCCAAAAATAGCAACTTCCGCCTGCCTGACTTACTAAAAATAGTAAGTATCTGAAAAACCTCTCTGAACGACTCTGCGAAGGCCCAACCTGAATCAACTGAAAGAATGAAGCTCCTGAACACCGGGTAACTACCTCAATTGATCCTCTACACATATCTGTCAGCCTACGAGGACCAGGATGATAGGCTAACCTCAAATCCAGCTGTGCTGACTAGGCAGGGGACATCACAGTATTTGAGTGAATGATATCCTTGATCTGTCAATCAAAAGTGTAATGTCCCTTTGTTACGTACGGTCTTTCTAGTATTTGCAGAAGCTCCAACTTTCTTGGAGAGCGCCAATCTTTTCAAGATGGATTTCTAGTAATGATAGTGAGTTCAATAAATCAAGGCAAATCCCATGGTACTTTCTAAATGCAGTTTAGATATTCTGGGAGCATTCCACATTTCTTGGAGAAGTCTATTATTTTTGGAAAGCGCCAAACTTCCTTAAGTTTGATATTCTGCAAACTTAAGGTTATGTTGTAATGTCCCCTTCTCAAGCCTAGCCAGCTGATATGACCATTAGCCTATTCTAGAGTTCCCGTAGGCTAATTGGTGGTGGTTAGGGGATTCCAAGGTTCTTGGAAAGCTTAGTATTGGGCTTTTTCTTGGCATCCAATGATGTTTTGGAGTTCAAATGGCATTCAAGATGGAGGTGGTGCTCTTTGTAACTTCTTTGGCCATTAGGGTTGTTCTCCACATTTCTTGGAGCACATGGCTATTTTTAGTAAGTGTTCATTTTGGCACCTGGCATCTTTCCTCAGATCAATTGCTTCTTGGTGCGATCAATTTCTATTTCTGATGTCTTGGTAGAGCTTTCCATGAGGAGGATGGGATTATTTAAATATTTGCACTAAAGTAATAAAGTAATGTTTTAATTGTCACTTTAGTGTTAAATATTATAAAGTGTTGTTATGTCCCCAAGTTGGATGCCTAGGGAAATGGAATATGGGGACTTAAGTTGTTTTTAAAATGTTAAAGGGGCCTTTTTGAGGGAAAATAAAAAATTTGAATTTTTAAAACGTCATTTTTCCCTCCAACTGTATATAAAGGGGTTTTGGCTCTCATTTTCCTCATTCAAAATTGTACACATAATAGGATGTTGTTAGAGTGAACATTGAATTCTTCTAGGAGTTGATTGAGGACGAAAGCCCTCATCAATATTCACTAGTTTCGATGGTGCAAGATCCATCTAAGCTAGTTTGGTGTTTTCATTCAGGAAACACATTGGTTTTCAGGGAGTTTTGGTTTTCGGGCTTTCAAAAAAAATGAAGATTTACATGGTTTTTTCATTTTTGATTGCAGATTGGAGTTCTTTCTTTGTTGTTTTTTTTGCAGTGTTTTTGCCTTTTGGCGATGAGTTTGGTGATTTCTTTTGGAGAGTGAAACAAGTCATACCAATGCCCTAGGACAGGCCATACCATCTGTTGCAGCCCATGGAAGTGGGTTTATGGGTTAAGACTATCAAAACATTTTGGAAATTACTGCCTGGGCTCCATGATTTTGAGTGACTATTTGAGGTAATATTGCAAACATCAATTTGTGTGAAGGGTCGTACACCTTCAGGCAATGACTGTGAGCTTGGCGTGACCTCCTAGAAGCTAGTCATTGGGTTTTTGGATGGTTTTTCAGTCTTAAAGGTGGTGCCCAGCCTAGTAGCTTCATTCACCATCATTTTGGAGTGGGAAAAACTTCGTATGAAGATGCTATGAATATTTTGAGCAAGTCACCCTGTTCCAGCGCCTCACTATTGTGTAAAAGATTTCAAATTTATTACAGACCTGTAGGTTGCTGATTCTTTTATATTTGTTGGTATTGGATAGAAAATGACCTGAAGGTATGTTGCTGCAGTTGGGAGGCATCATGATGATGGATTAATGGTGATTTCTGCGTTTGTTGAAGGTATCTGTCCCCTTCATCCTGCTACAGCAGACATATAAACACTGACATTTGCTCTGTCCAAGCGCTAGGATATCAAAGGAGGCTGCGAAAGTCTGTAACTCCAGTTGGGTTGCCTCTCATGGAGGATGGAATGATTACCTGGAGCTACTGTTGGCTATTTACCTCTGCAATCTCCTACAAGAAGTCTGTTATGGCACAATGATGCATTCATTTCAAGGTATTTACACTCTGTATGGTTGTTGTTTCAGTGGATGTCCCATAGTGTTTCCTTAGTTGCATTTTGAAGCTCTAATTTTTGTAGCAGCTGTGACTTGAATGAATGTAATCTTCATTATAAAATTGCAACATCAGAAGTCTCTTAAAATGAAAACCCTTCAATGCTCATATTATAGTATGAATACATATTAACTGTGTGACTCTTGTTGTGGCATCATTGGATGATAATTTCAAAAAAACATAAGGGGATGTTGTTACATAATTTGGCATGGTCGGAATTCATAATTGGCCTATTTTATTATTTTTCGCAATTTGAGAGCTGTGCAAATACATAATTATTTTTAATTATAAAGTGACTCATATAGTTCAAAAGTAAATTAAAATAATAGTCACTTTATAAAGAGATAAAATATGGGATTTTTCTAGAAAGTTTATTAAATAATTATAAAATATAACTTCTAGAAAGATCCCAAGGGGTTATAAAAGGAGGCTGAAAGAAGTCATTTCCTCATTCTTGATATTTTGGATATTTGATATTTTCTTGAAACCCCAGTTGTGGAGGCTAAGCAGGATTGTTCAACAACCCTAGGAAAAAAACCCTATGTCATGTCCCCGAAATAGCAAAATATAAAGCATTGAAATGCAAATAAATAAATATAAATTTAATATTATTATAATTATAATTATTATAATATATATATTTAAATATATTTACAATAAAATCAATTTATATATATAATGGCAAGATTTTGATGTAAAATATAAACACAAAATAATATATATATATATATATATGGAAACAGCAGTTGATTATTCAAAAGGCATCAATGAATATATTCTAAGAGGGGCCACCGATTAGAGTTAAGTTAAAAAGGCTTGTAATGTCCCCTTCTCGAGCATGATCTTCTCAGATGACCGTTGGCCTATTCCGGAGACCCATAGGCTAGTCGGAAGGTAAAATTAGGGTTTCCTATTTTTGAGGATGTCCTTGCTCGGAGTTGGTGGTTCCAATGGTGGATTCTTTCTGGGTTTTCAGAGAGCTTCGCAGTGGTATGTTAGTCTCGGCTTTCTGAGCATTTCCAGGAATTTACTATTTTTAGTAAATTCTATTTTTGGCAGTAAACAGGTTGGTCTCAGGCAGTTGACTTTCCCCTCCAGTTGACTCAAGTGGCGTATTCAGTTTCGGGCTTCAGAATGCAGTTTGGGAGAGATGAGCTTATTTCACTTAAAAATAACATTATAATTTTAATGTTATTTTATCACCTTGGCCTAGTCAAATAACTTAATGTTATTTTAAAAGGTGGACTTGAAGGGTGGCGCCATCATTGAGGTTATATTAAAATTATATTGAATTTATCAAAGTCAAAACTAAACCTTAAGGAGGACGCATTTATTTAAGTGAGAAATTTAATGAAGTAAAAATTAAAGATGCTTGGAAAAGGACGCCATTTCTTGGAATTAGGGTTTTGACTTTGGAAAAGAAGTTAGGGTTTCAAGGAAGGTCAACAAAAGCTTATAAAAGACAGCCTTGGGTTCTCAATTCAGGATCTTTTGTCGACTATACTGTTATGCTGCCGGATTGGCTCTGGAACTGCTTCGAGGAATGAAGGCCTCCTAGCTTGGGCATCACTTCGTGTTTGCAAGACAACATCTAGTGGTGAATTCAGTCTATTTGTGAGTGCATCTTAGTTCATACATTTTGTGTTCAGTCTTGCATTGTTAGATCTTATTTGGCATGTTAGAGGTTTCAGCTTATTACATTATTTAGCACAGCAGATTTATGTTTTTGGTCATAACTTGAAAAATACAAAAATAGTTCTTCTGGGTATCGTCTCATTCTCTTTGTTTGTCAAGGGCGAACATATTCTCAAGTTTATAGATTTTTTAGAGCTTGCATTAATTTTTAAAGGAAAATCGCCTTTCTCAGCAGGGCCGTACCTTTCAGCCTTCTTGGGATTCGTGCATTAAACATTAGTTGCATATTAGGTCTGTGTTAAGTTGCTAGCTTGAGCGCCATCATCATAGTAGTCTTATGCATCAGAGTTTAGGCCATTTAAGTGAGTTATAAGTGAGATATGAGCATTTGAATCATTTCATAGGGTGCTGGTTTTAATTACAGAAATGCAGATTTGAGGAAAACAGAAAAACAGAAACATTAATTCCAATCTTGGTGATGATTTGATGTGGCTTCTTGAATTAAGCCAAGAGAGATCTTATTGTATTGTTTTGATTAATATTTCCAGCTCTAACCTCTTGACAGGCATATGATACTAAATTGTAAACTGACCAGTAGTACTGGCAGTCATTCTTAAGCTTGTTAATTCGAATTTGTAATGCTCAATTTCATTTGAAGTTTGTAATAGATAGATCTCCGCCCTATGGTCGCTACTTTCCCATCTTGGGTCAGCAAGCACATTCTGGGTGTCGAGCATTTTCCAGTTTCAGCATTTATTTCAAGCATTAAATTCTGTAATCACTCCGTCATATGGTCGCCCCTCACTCCGCCTTGGATTGGGTAGCACATACTTGACGTTGAGTTCCTTTCTGTATTTAGAGTAGAGATCCTCTGACCAATGCTCGCCATCATCGGCGCCATTCTGGTTAGAGTTGCTTTCTTGCACATTTTGGTTTATTCTCTAACCTTAACGGGTGCTCTGCTTTGTAATTTGTAAATTGAAAAACGAAAAAATTTGGCTCGGAATATTTCACAGCAATATGGCAGCAATTCCAAAAGGAGGATTAGGGAGTCAAAACAAGCAGCGATAGGGGTCATTTCTGAAAGGCAGCGACTATTAATAAAGGACTGTGATTTCAAAAAGCAGCGATCATGTGGGTTTTGAATTAGTTAATAAAAATAGTAATTGCTAATTACCAAAGGGCTGTGATCCATATTAGGGAAATAATATCTTCAGGCAGCAGTTTGTTATAAAGGGATGTATCCCTACCAAGAGAAAGAATAATGAACAGCTGTGTCTCTTCCCTCTCTACCCTCGTAAATATAAAAGGAAGAACTCCTCAAGGGGAGGGGGGATGGAAAAAGAAATAAGATCAATAAGAAGATCTGATATGAAGGAATAAAGCTAATAGAGCAGACTGGGAAAAGAATAAATATATTAGATTAATTACTATAAGCATGGAATCACTCAAGTATAAGAAATCTGAAAGGAAGACAGAGATCAGTAAACAAGAAATAGTCTGCACTCAGAAAGGCAGCAGCCCCTAAATATAATAGGGGATTGATATCATGAAGAGTACGATAGTCAAGGAGAGATAAATGAAGATAAGTGAAGAATCAATAAGGGAAGTAAGTCAAATATAATTACATACATATATATATAATGAAATATAAATATATATATATAGAATATCTATACATATGGATTATATATGATTAGGCAATAATGATGCTTAGAGCAATTATTAATCATTATTCAATTGAAACTAATCTATTGGTTTCTTTTTAAGCAATATTTCTGAGTATTGAGAACAGATAGATCAAGGGGAGGAGCACACAGATCAAGAAGACAAAGAGACTCAGACCCATGTATCACAACAGGTTGCTATTATCAAATACATCAATATAACCAAGTGTATTTTCTGCAGATCATTGCTTGCATACGCATATTGTCTATATGATAATAAGAATATTTAATGAATGATTTCTTGTGATAGAATATATGATGTGCTTGACTGTTTGGAACCCATCCTGTGGAAGGGCCTGAGGTGCTAGTGGTAGGGGCCAAAAGCCCACTTACAACCTCCACCCAACTCCTCATGAAGGTAGGCCTAAGGTGCCAGTGGTAGGAGCCAAAAGAGCCCACTCGCGATCTCCGCCTGATCCCATAGGTTGGCAAGTGTCTTTTGGGAGTCGTGGCCTTGATGGAGAAAGCAAGTACAAGTCGCCAAGGCGGATAGTTGTGGTATACAACATCTTAGTCTTGGCATATGGCTTCGGGTGGACCCATCATGTCCCTTCTCCCAAACTTGTTTGTATTGATTGATAATCTATGGATGCGATGAAATTGTCTAACCCTAACAAGCATATATACATATTTGCATATATTGTTCATGTGGTGAATGTAGGATTCCAATCCAAGAGATATTTTTTTAATAAGGTGAAACCCTAACCCTAATTTGTTGCAATTTGTGATCAATAGGCGAATTCTAGGGCAAATCGAGATAGGGGACATTACAGTGGTATCAGAGCATCTTTCCTGCCATCATGTGTATACTTCATGCATTATGTGTATTCGCGCGTATGCTTCATGCTTCTTGTACTTCATGTATTATGTGTATTCACATGTATGCTTCATGCTTCATGTGTATACTCCATGTATTACATGTATTCACATGTATGCTTCATGCTTCCTGTGTATGCTTCATGTATTACGTGCATTCACGTGTATGCTTCATGCTTCCGATGTATACTTTATGTATTACATGTATTCAAGTGTATACTTTGTGATTTATGTGTATTCAAGTGTCTTCAAGTGTATACTTTGTGACTTTGTGTATTCAAGTGCATTCAAGTGTATACCTTGTGACTCATGTGTATTCTAGTGTATTTGTTCGCATTACAATTCGCACCTCCGGAATGCGTATTGGTAACGGATAGCTATGCACAGTATTAACTGCTCTTCAAACTAGGAGGGGAAGCTCCCTCTTTTGCTATTATGCGTAAAAAAGTAAAGTAATCTAAGTTCTTATCTGTTTTACTCAGCTAGTAGAGGCACAAGGTTATAAAACCGTTTGCATTGCAGCTGAGGTTTTTCTGGTTTCGTAGATCTCAACTACAACTAGTCTAAAACTATAACTATCCTATCTCCTCAAGAAAAATAGAGCAAGAGGAATTAGGAGCAATTTGGGAATGATTGACAATAAATTGTATCTCAGGGTTTCCAAGGAGATGAGGTGTTTTGTCCGAGGCATAGGCTGAAATAAAGGTTATTGGAAACAACATCAAACGGCAAGCTAGATCTCAGAATTCCCAAGGAGGCTCATTACACTGTTCAAGGTGTAGACTAAAATTCAGATTACCAGAAACAACATTAAACGATAATCCTAATCTCTAAATTCCCTCGGAGGCTCATTGCTTTGTCCGAGGTGTAGATTGAAACAAAGATTATAAAAACAAGTGTTGATAAACCTTGAAACTTTGGATCAAAGGCTCATTGCTCTTTTGATTTATTTCTTCAAACTTGATCAACGATTACAAAAGATTTGGAACAGAAAATGGTATGAAATCATACAAGATGCGATCAACCAAACAACTCTTAGACAAAGAGTGAACCAATATTTACTTGCAAGCTTGTTGGCTTAAGGGCACAACAATTTTGTGTAAATAAAAGTTAAAATACAATGAGCAAGGTTGCTCTTATTTATAGAAGCTCAAAGGAGTAGGGAACCCTAAAATTTCCTTGAATTAACATTTAGTCTTGCCAACATGCAAGATTTATTCCTATGCCTAAATGCATGCAACTTAACAATTAACTGGAAAAACTACTTCAGTTAACCGATTCTAAATTAAACTAGAACTCCATATGTACATAGGTATCTCCAAAATAGACATGCACGATTGGTGGGACAGCGAGTTAACTTGGAAAGAAAAACCAAGTTAACTATTGTGTCTAATGTCTATCTGGAAAAGGTGGGACGTCCTAACTTACTAGTTCACTGGTTGTGATTACGAACAATCAACTCCTCCAAGAAGTTGTTAACTGCCTCATCATCTGGAGATCGTCACATGCCTTAACTGTCAATTCACTGCTTGTCAGCAACTTGAGCAATCCTAGAAATATTTGCACACTTCAACTGGCAGTTCACTAATTGGTAACTTTGGCGGCTCTGTAACTAGAGTGATGATCTCTATTTCTTCTACAACTTTATGCTTCTGACGCTTTTCTTGATTTTTCTCAATGGATGAGTGTTGCATGATGAAACCGCGAAGTTTGACTATGAACACTCTAGCTGTGAGAAATGCACACGAACTCACTGCACACGCAAAGTTCCAACGGTATTCAACCCTCTAAACTGGCCTTGAAAGGCTATCAGCTATACGAGGTATGAAACCATATGGAATCCGTGGACTTGGAGCGTCTATGCCTATCAATCAACTCCCGAATGTGCTTGATGTTCTGAAGTGTGGTTTGGTCTATGCCTTCCAAAGCGTTCAAGTCAACCTCCGAATGCACTTGATGTAAATTAGTATCAGCTGTTCAAATGAAATCGTGAATCAAAACCGATTTGGTCTTGAATTCAGTTTGAGTGAATTACATACTGAAAAACTAGGCTGTTGACTATAAACACAAATATGTTCTAACAACTTTTTCGGTGAGGCTAAAAAAAGCTTCTTGAGGGGCTAAAAATAGCTTCTCGAGGGGCAATTTTTACGAAAAATTATGAGACGTGGGTTTTGTAGAGAATGTATTTCTAAGCCGAGCCAGATCATCAGAAATTCAAAAAAGTGACTTTTCCTCAGGCATGCAACAACTATTTAGAAACAAAAGCTACAGGGGTTGCAGGGGCTACAAGGGCTATTTTTCCCGGAAAATTCTGGCATATGGGTTTTGTACCCTCCAATGTGTTGATCAAACCTAGTTTCTTCATTTTTTGAAATGATGACTTTTTCCATAAACCCTAAAAATAAGGGGTAACAGGGCAATTTTCCCGGAAGATTCTAGCACGTGGGTTTTGTTGCCAATACTGTAATGAACATTACCCAAATGGCCAAATCTGTGAAAAACTGTCGTTTACTTGGACATGTACGAGAAAACCTAAAATAAAGATAGAAGAAATGTGAGGGGGAGAAGATAGAAGTTATAAACTACCTCCTTCAATCTTCAAGAAAAACACCTCTGCATAAACCCAATCTGATGAATTCCTGGCAAGAACATACTGGAAAGATGAAGCATGGAAAAATATTCCTCTGTGCAATCTGAACCTGGAACTGTGTAGAATACTGAAAATGGCCTATATTTGCTCCTTCAAAATGCGTTGGAGAGAAAATAGCTGATTTTAGCTTCAACCTAAAAGAAATAAAGGAGAAATGACACCCATGCATGAATAAATAACCATTTTGGAGGTGGTAGTGTCAGTTAGAGCGCAAACCCTAATTGAGGAGTCCATTTCTGTGCATGCCTCGCTAACTGAAAGTCCTCTAATTTTAGGACGCCATATGCAAGAGGAAGCATGCAAAAATTGTAACTAAGAGTCAACTGGGCCCACTTTGACTTTTGGCATCCAAGCTTTGGGGAGTTGGAAAAATTTTAAAGATTTTCAACTTCTGCTATGACGAACTACCTCTGTTTGACCTTGAATTCCAATTGCCCAGTTGATCCTAAAGCTTGGCTAACAGATTCATTGTGGAGCTGAAACAAGTCTGAACAGATGTTGCTGGGAGCTGCAAAGCTCAGAAACTAGTTCTGATAGCTTGAAATTTTGGGCGCCTTTTGCCAAAAAGGGTGCTTTTTTCACTAGACAGCCATTTTTTGAATGCTTTTTAATTTCATCAATTTGACCCTCCGTGCTTCAATCTGCAACTACAGGTGATTGACGACTCCCACAAACATGCTAAGATATTGAACAAAAAACCAATTCAATTCCAAAAAGAATGACTGGTATTGCAACGTCTGAAGGTTGATTATGAGACTCAAATTCAAGGGCGCCCCTGGCCTGCAAGGGCGCTTTTGTGTCTCTGAGATACATTCTGCACTTTGTAACCTTTGACGAAATGCTCCAATTTAATCTTTGTTGCTCGGAGTTTGACTGCTCCAATGTTAATGCTGACAATCTCATCGTGGAGATTGATCAACTTTGAAGAGATGTTCCTAGGAATCACGAAGTCTAAAAGCTGCATCTGAGGCCCCAGAAAGTTGGGCGCCTTTTCCAAGAAGGGTGCATTTTTCTCAGCCAAATTTCCATGTTTTTCAACTTGCTTTCATCACCGGCGTTTTATGCTTGATCTTCATTCACAGGCATTTGATAGGTCCTGAGAGCTAGCTGCTAGATTCATCGTGTAGAGAAGGATTCTAAGCAGATCTCTTGAAGAAGACAACTGCTGAAAACCTCATCTAGTTGACCAAAAGTCTAGGCACCCCTGGCCTGCAGGGGTACATTTGACCTTTTGACTTACATTTTATTCTTCATTTTACATGCTTGCTAAATCAACTGCTACTGTCATTTGATACATCTCGTGGACTGGCAAACGGATTCGTTGCGAAGCTGGGTTGAAGCCGGGAAGATCATCTGGAGATAGTTACTGCAAAAACTGTCATCTGAGAGCTTTTATTCTTGGGCGCCCCTAGGATACAAGGGTGCATTTTCCATAACAGACTGCCATTTTGGATGTTTGTTGACCTTCAGCATCTTTTGCCTCTGTCGTCATTTTCCGGTGTTTGACAAATCCGTTGGACCTGCTTGACGATTCGTCGGAAAGCTAGCAAAATTCTGAAGAAGACAATTGGTTTTGCAAGCGTTAATAACTACATTTGGCCTCTCAAATTCAAGGGCGCCCCTAGGCAACAGGGGCGCAATTGACTCCAGACTTGATCATTTTCTGATGACTTTCAACTTCTTCACGCTTCATGATTACCGTGTTGCTTAGCTAGGTTGACTACGTTGAAGCATTGTTGCTACTAATGCAAGTACATTCACCGTTGTGATTTGCATTCACCATTTCTGTGTGTACAGACACCGCAAAGTTGTCTTGGGCGTTGACTGCAAAGGCATCTCCCTTGTAGCAAGGCGTAGTGTTTCCAGACTTAGAATATTTTTCACATTTTTCACCTTTTGAAAATCCCCTTTGTCACGAAACATCTTTTTGAGCATCTTTTGCCATAGAATCTTCTGTGATGCGTTTGAGGCTTAGATTTTGACACTTGGTACTGACCATCTACCATTATTGACCTCTGTTGGCGTTTAAATTAGCACCTCTGGAGTGCTGATTGTAAACGTTCAGCTATTTCAAATGTTTTTCAACACTTCTTCCTTATTTAAAGAGGAGAAGTCCCTCTCTGCTAGGAGCAATGCGTAAGGAAGGGAAATGTTAACTAAAGTTCCTATCTTTTTATGCTTCAGCGGCAGGACACAAGGGTGCATAAACACAATGCGCCGTAGCTAAGCTTTTCTCTGGTTTCTGCAGATCTTAACTACGACTAACTAGCTTCTATCTATCCAATACCTTCAAGATGAATAGAGCATGAGGGTAAAGGAGCGGGAATGGGATGGTTGGATCACTTGAATTCACCGTCTCCAGAGGATATGACCGAGGCTCTGAACTCTCGGGTATACACCGGGATAAGGTTGGTACAAGCAAACACTCTACACGGTAAACTAGATCTGAGATCTGCCAAGGAGGAGGGACTCCTATCCGAGGTATGAGCTTAAGAAATAGTTTACTAGAAACAACAAAATCACGATGCCTTGGCCAACGAGCTTGCTAAGGAGGAGGGACTCCTATCCGAAGTATGGCTTGGAAGTCAATACATTATACAACATCAAACGATAACTGTCAATAACAAATATCCAAGGAGGAGGGACTCCTATCCGAGGAGGGAAATGAGACAACAAGCTATTTAGACACAAGACGTAGACATAACTCAAATAAGATGATCAAAATGCAAGCGCCTTCTGATATTCTTCTTCAATGCTTCATCAACGAACTACAAAAGTTGGGAAAGCAAAGGCACGAAATCATGCACAATTACAATCGTCCAACGAACTCTCATCCAAGAGTGAACAAGTATTCGCTTTCAAAGCTGTTGGCAACAATGGCGCAGCAATTTTGCATAGCAAGTAAAAGTTAAACAAATAATGAGCCCAAGGCTCTTATTTATAGAACTCAAAGGAGTGGGTAACCCCAAAATCTCCTTGAGTTAACAATGAGTTCTTGCCAATCAATTAGCAAGATTTATTCCTAAAAAGGGGGAACAAGCAGTTAACTGGAAAACTACTTCAGTTAACTGAAAGTAAACAAAGAGTCAACTGGAAACTACTTCAGTTGACTGAAAGTAAACTAAAGGTGAACTTTAATGAAAGTATCCCTCCAAAATAGACATCCACATTTAGTGGAGATCTAAGATCCACAAATCATGGAAGCCAATTAGACATCCTTAATCAGTGGGATCTGACAATGCATGATTTAAGGGGTATGGAGTTAACTTGGAAAGGGACATCAAGTTAACTCCAACTACATTTAATGCCTTCTTGAGTTGACTTGGAATGAAGCATCAAGTCAACTTCAAGTATCATAAATGCCAATTGGAAGGGAGGACGTCCTTCCTAGGTGTCTTTTCACACTTCACCATTTCTGGTCAACAACTCCTTGATCCATGTGTTGACTTCTTCCGTTTCCGGATGGTCAATGCTTTGATGACACGGCATCTCTTCTTGCACAAGCTATTTCTCTTGGTAACTTTGGCGGCTCCGTGCTTGGAATGACCTCTTCGCAGCTGGCAAGCCAAGGTGCTTACTGCCACGCGGGAGGTGGTAATATTGGTCTTTTTTCTGCAAGATCAGTCTTTCTTTCTTCTTCGTTCAGAGTAATTGCTGCAGGTCTCCGTTGAGCGGGACATGTATTCTTTTCAAAGATAAGGATCCGTAGACTGCTGATGATGTCCGTTTGCTCTCCAACATTGTGTGTAAGATCTGGTTGGAGAGTTGCTGGTGCAAGGTCTGGTTGCTCAATTGGAGCCCAAGGACGCCAAATTGTCATTCTGTGAAGAAGAACTCGCCTGTTGACTGTAAACACGGATGTGTTCAGACAACTTCTGAAAAACCCCTGAAAATAGCGCCCTGCCGAGAAGTATTTTTTCGGAAAAAATCTGGC
Source organism: Sequoia sempervirens (assembly GCA_007258455.2). Lineage (NCBI taxonomy): Eukaryota > Viridiplantae > Streptophyta > Pinopsida > Cupressales > Cupressaceae > Sequoia > Sequoia sempervirens. Next base: position 10,528 of record VDFB02023705.1, on the reverse strand, counting down.
ACATGGGTTTTGTTCGTGCTTCAATGCTGAACAAGCCCAGTTCCTCAGAATTTTGATTCTAAAACTTTTTCGGAAAAACCCCCAAAAATAGGGGCAGCAAGTATGCTGATTTTCGGAAATTTGACGAGATGGGTTCCTTTGGAAAATTATCTTTGGATCTACCCGAGTTGATCTGATCTGATGTAGCCACCTTTTTGAAATGTAGAAAACCTAAGACAAGAAGAGAGGAAAACTGAAGATGGGTGGATTGAGAGAGAGCCCAGTTGAGCGGATTTTCTCAGAGAATCAGATAAAAACTTCCAATCCATCTTCTGTCTACTTCCTCTCTTCTTGTCTTAGGTTTTCTTGCACATTTCAAAAAGGTGGCGGGCTACATCAGATCAGATCAACTGGGTAGATCCAGCATAATTTTCCAAAGGAACCCATCTCGTCAAATTTCCAAAAATCAGCATACTTGCTGCCCCTATTTTTGGGGGTTTTTCCGAAAAAGTTTCAGAATCAAAATTCTGAGGAACTGGGCTTGTTCAGCATTGAAGCACGAACAAAACCCATGTGCCAGATTTTTTCCGAAAAAAATACTTCTCGGCAGGGCGCTATTTTCAGGGGTTTTTCAGAAGTTGTCTGAACACATCCGTGTTTACAGTCAACAGGCGAGTTCTTCTTCACAGAATGACAATTTGGCGTCCTTGGGCTCCAATTGTACAACCAGACCTTGCACCAGCAACTCTCCAACCAGATCTTACACACATTGTTAAAGAGCAAACGGACATCATCAGCAGTCTGCGGATCTTTATCTTTGAAAAGAATACATCTCCTGTTTAGTGGAGAGCCGCAACAATTACTCTGGACGAAGAAGAAAGAAAGGCTGATCTTGCAGCAAAAAGACCAATATTACCACCTCCCGCGTGGCAGTAAGCACCTTGGCTTGCCAGTCGCGAAGAGGTCATTCCAAGCACGAAGCCGCCAAAGTTACCGAAATAAGCATTACAGAAGAGATGCGGGTAATCATCAAAAGCATTGACCACATCAGGAAGCGGAAGAATCCAACACATGGATCAAAGAGGTTGTTGACGATAAAGTGTGAAGACACCTAGGAAGGACGTCCTCCCTTCCAATTGGCATTTATGATACTTGAAGTTGACTTGATGCTTCATTCCAAGTCAACTCAAGAAGGCATTAAATGTAGTTGGAGTTGATGTCCCTTTCCAAGTTAACTCCATACCCTTAAATCATGCATTGTCGGATCCCACTGATTAAGGATGTCTAATTGGCTTCCATGATTTGTGGATCTTAGATCTCCACTAAATGTGGATGTCTATTTTGGAGGGATACTTTCATTAAAGTTCACCTTTAGTTTACTTTTGTCAGAAGTAGTTTCGATTGACTCTTTGTTTCTTTTGGATTAGCGAAGTAGTTTTCAGTTAATTTCCCCGGAATAAATCTTGCTAATTGATTGGCAAGAACTCATTGTTAACTCAAGGAGATTTTGGGGTTACCCACTCCTTTGAGTTCTATAAATAAGAGCCTTGGGCTCATTATTTGTTTAACTTTTACTTGCTATGCAAAATTGTTGCGCCATTGTTGCCAACAGCTTTGAAAGCGAATACTTGTTCACTCTTGGATGAGAGTTCGTTGGACGATTGTAATTGTGCATGATTTCGTGCCTTTGCTTTCCCAACTTTTGTAGTTCGTTGATGAAGCATTGAAGAAGAATATCAGAAGGCGCTTGCATTTTGATCATCTTATTTGAGTTATGTCTACGTCTTGTGTTTAATAGCTTGTTGTCTCATTTCCCTCCTCGGATAGGAGTCCCTCCTCCTTGGATATTTGTTATTGACAGTTATCGTTTGATGTTGTATAATGTATTGACTTCCAAGCCATACTTCGGATAGGAGTCCCTCCTCCTTAGCAAGCTCGTTGGCCAAGGCATCGTGATTTTGTTGTTTCTAGTAAACTATTTCTTAAGCTCATACCTCGGATAGGAGTCCCTCCTCCTTGGCAGATCTCAGATCTAGTTTACCGTGCAGAGTGTTTGCTTGTACCAACCTTATCCCGGTGTATACCCGAGAGTTCAGAGCCTCGGTCATATCCTCTGGAGACGGTGAATTCAAGTGATCCAACCATCCCATTCCCGCTCCTTTACCCTCATGCTCTGTTCATCTTGAAGGTATTGGATAGATAGAAGCTAGTTAGTCGTAGTTAAGATCTGCAGAAACCAGAGAAAAGCTTAGCTACGGCGCATTGTGTTTATGCACCCTTGTGTCCTGCCGCTGAAGCATAAAAAGATAGGAACTTTAGTTAACATTTCCCTTCCCTACGCATTGCTCCCAGCAGAGAGGGACTTCTCCTCTTTAAATAACGAAGAAGTGTTGCAAAACATTTGAAATAGCTGAACGTTTACAATCAGCACTCCAGAGGTGCTAATTTAAACACCAACAACCTCGGAGGTCCTAACTTTTCTCTTGAAAAAGTGAAGTAGACCAACCAGAGCTAAACTGAATTTTTCTTGATTTTGACTTGACCAATGTGATCGTGAAGTGAAATAATCCAATCAAAATTATTTTCAGTCAATTGGAAAGATCCTATTTTTAGGGTTTATCCTAAAAACAGGGGCCCAAAAACCCTAATTTTCAAAATTTTCAAAATTTTCTAGTATCCTCTAGACAGAAAACCCACAAAAAGCCCATGCTTCGTTTGACCTAAAACTAACTTTTGATGACAATTTTACAAGATTTAGACCATTTTAATCAAAATGCCTTATTGAAGCAAAAAAATTATTTTGGATACAACAATATTCAAATGTATACTTTGTGACTTAGGTGTATTCAAGTGCATTCAAGTGTATACCTTGTGACTTGTGTGTATTCAAGTGCATATTTTGTGGCTTATGTGTATTCAAGTGTATACTTTGTGACTTACGTGTATTCAAGTGTATGCTTTGCAAACTACATGCATTGTGACTTGTGTGCACTCGTGTGTTGGCATTTTAATTCGCACCTCTAGAATGCGGATTAGAAACGGACAGCTATGCACAGATAAACTACTCTTCAAATTAGGAGGGGAAGCTCCCTCTTTGTTGATGTTGTTTAAAGAAGGTAAACTAAAACTAATTTGCCTATCTTTTTGTTCAGCTAAGAGCACAAGGTTATAAAACTCAAGCGTCGTAGCTGAGATTTTCTCTTTTGGAGGTTCAACTACAACTAAGCCTACTCTAATGACGTTTCTAACTTCTAAAGTAAATGTAAAGCAAGAGAGTTAGAAATGAACAAGGAAGGATTTTCTGACAAAATACTTAGATAAACTCTTCTTCCGACATACATCTACTTACTTTCAAGGCAAGCTGAAATGGAGATCATATAAGCATAACACAATAAACAGAAATCTGAGACTTTATATCAGGGCAGCAAAGTAGGCACAAGACTTTATTTTCTCAAATTTCAGGAACAAAAGATTACACTTTTGGGACAGCAGGATTGTAGCAATAGGCTTACAATTTAGCCATCAAACCAGAATACATCAACACAAGACACATGCACTGAACAAGAACTTGCAGTTAAAGAGGATTGCAAACTTGCTCTTACACAAAGTGAACTAACACTAAATAACAACTTGCAACATTACAGGCTTGCAATTTGCTATCACAATAACCGTTAAGAAAATAATGGGCAAGGCTGCCCTTATTTATACACAAGCAGAGGAGTAGGGAACCCTAAAATCTCCTTGCTTTTACAACCAAGGCTTGCCAACATGCAAGCTTTATTTCTAAAACTAAACAAGATAAACATCTAACCACCTATGAAAGCATAAAAACAGGGAAAGCCAACTATTACAACTTGTTTTCTTTCTCTTTTTCAAAGAGTGGATAAGAATTGAGACAAGAATAGAAAGAAAGCTGGGAGAAAGCTTCTAGATGACCTCTGCTTTAAATCTTGTCCACATCCGCCAAAAAGCTGATTTGTTTCTTGATTTTAAGTGGAGAATGCTGCTGAAAATAAAATGTTGATCTGCCTTGAAAAAGCAATTTCTCCAAAAAAAAGCTGGGACTTGGGTTTTGTAGAAAATTACGTTTCGGAGAAACCCAAATGCTTGGAAACTGAAAAAGCTAAATCCATCCTGAAAAAGCGGCCAAAAAGCAATCTCTAGAAGAGGGAAAATTTTCCCAATGTTCAAGAGGATGAAAAAGCGGAGAGACCCATGTGATCAGAAACGGAAAAAGTTGAGTGGTTGTTTTGAAAAAGCAACGCCCTATAAGTTTGGAGCATGAAAAAGCATTCCTCCTTGCTCATTGATCTCGAAACCACGAAGAACACCGAAAAAGCATGTCATTTGAGTCTTCAAATCTTTGTTGAGAAAAAGGGAAAATCTTCTTGCTCTAGATGCCAACCTGCAAAAATGAATAATGGAAGACAAAAGCTTTCTTAAATAGGTTTTTATGATAAAAACTGCTTTCATTTTCAGCTTTAAAACTTTTGCATCCAATCCTGAGCAGGTTCATCGAACTTGGACGCTTTCTGATGTTGAAAGATAAAACTTGAAAAAAATTCTAAGGCATTGAGCCTTGGGCGCCAATCTCCTCCTGGGGCGCTCTTCCTCTCCAAACTTAGACCATTTTCTTGAAATTTCAACTTTTTGCCTAATTTTGACCTCCATTTGAATTTGATTTATGGATGCTCGGAGGATCCTATAAACTGACTGAGTGGTCTATCGCGGAGCCTAACTGATTCTGAGAAGATTATCCTGGAGGCAACTTTGGATAAAAACATTATTTGACCCCTCAAAAAGCTGGGTGCCCTTGGCTCCCTGGGGCACCCATGATCACCAATGTTAGCCATTTTTCTTAAAATTTCAACTTTTTGTGTTTTCTCATCTCCTGATGAATTTGCAATTCTGGGAGCTAGACTATTCCGACGATCTATCTGTCAGATTCACTGAATAGCTCGTTAAATTCTAAGGAGGGTGCTCTGGATGCAACGTCACCTGAAAAGTTGATTTGGGGCCTCAAAAGCTTGGGCGCCCCTGGCTACTTGGGGCACCCATATTATCCAGACTTATAATGATTTTACAATTCTGGATGATTCGAGAGCCCGACAAATTGCTGGTTGGGCTCGTTGGATAGCCTAACGAATTCTAAAGGGGGTTCTCTGGAGGCTGTATCTTCTGAAAAATGAATCTTGGGGGTGAAAAGTTTGGGCGCCCCTGGCTAGTTGGGGCACCCAACTCCTTCAAAGTTAGTTTATTTTCTATGATTTTCACCTTGATTTTGACTTTTGTCATTTTCCATGGTTTTTACCCTTCGATCAGTCAGTGATATCTGATGCTTGTCAACTCCAATGGACTTGCTAATGGTTCCATTGGAAAGCTTGATTAGGACTGAAGAAGTCGTGTTGGAGGCTTTGACTACAAATTCAACCATTTAGGCCCTCAAAAGCTTGGGCGCCCTTCTCCTTCTAGGGCGCCCACCATTACCAAACTTAGACATTTTCACAAGATTTTCATTCTTCAAACTTGAACCTTCATGTTATACCTTTCGTTTGATCTGGATTTGTCGATGATTAACAAGTCTGATGATCTGACAAAGACATCCACTGTGAAGCTGACAAATCCTAAAGAGATTGAGCACATTTGCAAACCCTAATTGTTGGATTAGGTCCTCCAAAAGGTTGGGTGCCCAGAGTTCCCAAACTTAGATTATTTTCTAATGATTTCATGATTTGCATTCTGCTTCTTGGTTGAGATCTCTCCGTTTGATCTCGCATTCTAGGTGACTGATTGATCAGATGACTGTGCTAATGGATTCACTGCGGAGCTAAGAAGATTCTAAGCAACATTGTCTAGGAGCACCAACCTTAATTCCTTCATTTGATCTCTTGAAAAATTGGGCGCCTATCTCCTTCTGGGGCGCCCATGGCTGGCAAACTTAGTTTTTATTTTGCAATTTTCAACTCTCTCGTTTCACGTGCTCGTCATTGCCTCAACTGCTTGAGATGAAAAATTTTCTAAGGCATGAGCATCTAGGCGCCTAGGCTGAGCTGGGGTGCCTTAAGTTTCCAGACTTAGCCAGAATTTTGCATTTTCCAACTTTCACAGCTCCCCTTCTCCATTCTTCGTTCTACATGCACGTTCATCATTTCTCATCTTCTGTTCAGTGCTTGAATGTTTGAATCTGACACCTGGCAACAGGCTGACCTCCATTAATGGCCTTGGAGCTCTTGAAAAGTTTCTTAAAAAGCAGAATAGACCCACTAGGGCAAAACTTATCCTTTTGTGATTTTGACTGCACCAACCTAATGAGGAAGTATTTTCGACCAATCAAAATCAGTTTGAACCCTAACAACCAAATTTTCTATTTTTAGAAAATTTTGCCAACATCCGTTTCAAAAGAAACCTAGAAAAACCCAGAAAAAAGTTCTATTTTTAGAAAGTTTCTAAAAATGGAAATTTTCCTAAATTTAGGGTTGAAAACTGAGATCTGGGTTTTGTAGACTTGGTCGCTCTGAGTAGATCCAAATCGTCCGATTTTGAAAATTTCGAGTTTTTGACCCTCATGCAAGACATGCAAACCCCAATTTTGACCTTTTTTGACAATTTTGACAAGACTTTTACTAATTTCCTCAAAATGCCTAAGTGTAGCAAAAATTTTAATTTGGGGTACAACAATGTGTATACGTGTATTCATGTGACTTACATATTTAAGTATATACTTTACGACTTACATGTATTTTGACTTCATGTACTCGTGCATATACTTCATGTATTATTCACATATATCCTTCATGCTTCTTGTGTATACTCTATGTATTACGCGTATACATGCCTCATATTTATACTTTATGTATCACATGTATCTATGTGTTACTTCATGTATCTTCAACAAGATGTTTTCTTATAATTACTTTATGCTTAAAAACTATGAAAATGTTAAAAATGTTGTCTGTCAAGTTGATTAAGCTAGTTGGTTGTTTGCTTGAGCTACTTGGTTGTGTGCTTGAGCTCCTTGCCTACTTGCTTGAACTACTTGCCTACTTGCTTGAGCTAGTTGCTTGCGTGCTTGAGCCGGTTGCCTACTTGCTTGAGTTGGTTGCTTGTGTTGGCCCCATGGTTGACGTTGCACCAAAAGGTCGACCTGTTAATGCCTGATACAACCGCTAGAGTTAACAGATCCACGGGAGGCAGTTAGATCATGTCACAAATCCCAAGGGGAGCACTGACCATCTGCCAACAATCTCCCCCTCAGCGTTACCCAAGGGAATTCGAACCTGGCAGCTTTGGCTCTGATACCAGTTGTTGGCCTCACGGTTGCCATTGCACCAAAAGGTCGACCTGTTAATGCCTGATACAACCACCAGAGTTAACGGATCCACAGGAGGTGGTTAGTCCATGTCACGAATCTCGGGGGGAGCACTGACCATCTGCCAACAACTTGTGTGCTTGAGCTACCTGCTTGCCTACTTGAGCTAGTTGCCTGTATGGTTGGGCTACTTTCCTGTTTGGTTGAGGTGCTTGCGCATCTACTTCACCTACTTGTTTCCTTGCTTCAACTGCTAGCTTGTCTCCTTGTCAACATATGCCAAATCAGCATGGTGTCAGTAGTTGAAAAGTCAAATGCCAAATCAGCTAAGCCATGTCAACTTTGAATGGTTTGATTTATTTAGGCGAATAAGACTTCAAACTTAGTGAACGTCTATTTCATTTAATTTTACCTTCTTGTACTTACTTTCATTCTTACACTACTTCAATTTTATTATGTAATTAAATGGCAATGCATGTAACCTACAAACTGGTGTATTCACTTCTATATTTAACATCTTGAGGAGATCATTCATCACCATTCAACCTTGAGGCAAATTGGTATGATTCAATAAATCAAATACACTTCCCAAATACTTAGTACCTAACATAGAAGAAATATGATAGCCTCCAATTGAATTAGAAGATGGAATATGGAATTGGATAATAAGATAAAACTATAAATTTAAAGCGAAACTCTTTTACATCCCTTTAGTTTTCAATCACATAAATTTATATTTAAGTATGGGAGCGACAGATACTCGACTAAAACACTATAAGCTCCTCATTAGAAACAAACTTGCCTCAAACCTTTTTTTAATGGTTACACAAAATGAAACATACTTATCTAAACATCTAAGTCCTTTACACAAATGCAAAAGTAATTTGGCATGAGGGAGCGGATCTCGATATTCACAACATTTTTCCATCATGCCTTTAGATTTCAAAGAAAGGAAATAAAAAGTTTGTATCATTGCCTAGGGTCCTTGAGGTAATGAAATGAGAAAAAACTTGTCTTAAGTAACAAATCTTGCCAATTTCCAAAAAACTTGGTTTTGTCGTTGAGAGATATTGAGAAAATAACAGTACATAAGACAATAAATTGCCCTCAAACCTTAGAGGATGGAATTAATGTTATCGGTCGTAAATCGAGGCAAAGAATACTAACAGTTACTCCCCAAGGACATAGGGTCAAACATAACCAAAACAACCATCACTTGGTTTAGAATTTCCAATTCCTATAATTGAAGCTAATATTGTGTGATTGCTTGAGGACAAGCAATCTTGGGCGGGGTGGATTGTCATTTCCCCGAAATAGCAAAATATAAAGCATTGAAATGCAAATAAATAAATAAAATAAATAGCAAAAATATAAATATAAATTTAATATTATTATAATTATAATTATTATAATATATATATTTAAATATATTTACAATAAAATCAATTTATACATATAATGAAAAGATAGAAAAATAATATTTGATGTAAAATATAAACAAAAAATAATATATAATTATATATATATATATGGAAACAGCAGTATGATTATTCATAAGGCATCAATGAATATATCCCAAGAGGGAGCACCGATTAGAGTTAAGTTAAAAAGGCAGCAATATGGCAGCGATTCCAAAAGGAGGATTAAGGAGTCAAAACAAGCAGCGATAGGGGTCATTTTTGAAAGGTAGCAACAATTAATAAAGGACTATGATTTGAAAAAGCAGCGATCATGTAGGTTTTGAATTAGTTAATAAAAATAGCAATTACCAAAGGGCTGTGATCCATATTAGGGAAATAATATCTTTAGACAGCAGTTAGTTATAAAGGGATGTGTCCCTACCAAGGGAAAGAACAATGAACAGCTGTGTCTCTTCCCTCTCTACTGTGGAAAATATAAAGGGAAGAACTCCTCAAAGGGAGGGGCGATGGAAAAAGAAATAACATTAATAAGAAGATCTGATATGAAGGAATAAAGATAATAGAGCAGATTGGGAAAAGAATAAATATATTAGATTAATTACTATAAGCATGGAATCACTCAGGTATAAAAAATCTGAAAGTTAGACAGAGATCAGTAAACAAGAAATAGTCTGCACTCAGAAAGGCAATAGCCTCTAAATATAATAGTGGATTGATATCATGAAGAGTAAGATAGTCAAAGAGAGATAAATGAAGATAAGTGAAGAATAAATAAGGGAAGTAAGTCAAATTTAATTTTATATATATATATATATATGTATGTATGTATGTATATTTCATTTTATATATATATAGAGAGAGAGAGAGAGAATATCTATACATATGGATTATATATGATTAGGCAATAATGATGCTTACAACAATTATTAATCATTATTCAATTGAAACTAATTTATTGGTTTCTCTTTAAGCAATATTTCTGACTATTGAGAACAGATCGATCAAGACAAAGAGAGTCAGACCCATGTATGACAACAGGTTGCTCTTATCAAATACATTAATATAACCAGGTGTATTTTCTGTAGATCATTGCTTGCATATGTACGCATATTGTCTATATGGTAATAAGAAAACTCTTGGCGTTACAATTCGCACCTCTAGAGTGAGTATTGGCAACGGACAGCTATGCACGGTGCGTAATGACTGCTCTTCAAATTAGGAGGGGAAGCTCCCTCTTTTGCTGATATGCGTGAAAAAGTAAATTATTCTAAATCCTATCTTTTTGTGGAAGAGGCACAAGGTTAAGAAACCAAACACATTGCAGCTAAGGTTTTTCTCTGGTTTTGCAGATCTTAACTACAACTAACTTAATGCTTAAACTATCCTATTTTCTCAAGATAAAAAGAGCATGAGGATTTAGGAGCAAGGAATTGGTATATGATAAACTTTAAGTCAGGATTTCCAAGGAGGCGGGACACCTATCCGAGGTGTAGGCTGAAAGAAAGGTTATTGGAAACAACATCAAACAGTAAATTAGTTCTCAGGATTCCTAAGGAGGCGGGACACCTATCTGAAGTGTAGGCTGAAAGTAACTTACTGGAAACAACACTTAAACGACAATTCCACTTCTAAATTCCCGAGGAGGGACTCCTATCTGAGGTGTAGATATGAAACGAAGATTATTAATCACAACATCACACGATAAACTTTATTTCTAAATTCCCAAGGAGGAAGGACTCCTATCCGAGGTCTAGATATGAAACAAGCTTATTAATCACAACAAGAATAAAGCTAGGACAGCAAATTGTATAACGAGACA